>JAHZNP010000152.1:0-57045 GCA_020615345.1 Triops cancriformis | reverse complement strand
ACTCGCGCGGGATCCCAAGGAAACATACGGTTCGCGCTCAGTGCCAAAAAAAGCACAACCAGTGCTCCCAAGGAAAAACGCCATTAGTGGCTATCAAATGGGAATTCTTTGGTAGCAAGAATGAAACTTCCCTTCTTTCGTGAGCCTCTCACGGTCGAGACGAACGGTTCGCGAGAGGTTACTGGGTTTACTGGGTTACAAATTTACTAAAAAACATTTTAAAGAAGAATTCGACGACGTGCACTAGATATTGCAACTCAAAACTTTACTGTTGAGATATTTTAATGAAATACTGAGTAGTTTTGGAAAATTGCTGATGCCGTTAAGTATGTGATTCCCTTATACCACGGTTAGGTGCACCGTAGCCTTAATTTCCAAACGAATTATCACGTTGCTTTTCAGCATTATACAGTACTTTTCCGCTCAAAGATTTCACAGGAAAAAAATCTTGATAAGAATAGTACCGGTTAAAGTCAGACCGGTTATCAGAGCTTCATCTGAGCTTAGACTTCACGGTCTTTGCGATGGCAAGTTTCCCTGGACACTAAGGAGTTCTCCCAGGGATGGGAATTTTCATTGTTGGTAACAATGAATTTCCATGGCCACTAAGGACCTCTTCTCCTAGAAACGTTCGATTCCTTCAAAGTAGCGTGTTTACTGCATGGGAGCATTCCAGCGCTATCCAAGATCGAAGTCCATGTGATGCGTTTGCTTTATAGGGCGTGTTCCAACGAAGGGTTAGGTTTGTGTCCCTAGAGGTGCCACTATAGTAGAGTCGTACAGTAGTGTCCTCATGCTGTGCATTTTTCCGGCTCTTTTAGATAAAATTCGATCAGATCCAATCAAATGATCGGGTTTGATCCTATCGACAGTTGCTTCGAAATTTGGTAGGATCGGATCGAGTTTTCTCAGAGAAAAACGGCGACCCAATCAGCCTCGAGCGGAGAAGTGGAATGGGAAGGCATCTCATCGTTATCAAAGTTGATTATATCGATTCCTGTGTACTTACTATCCAAATGTTGATTTGAATATTAAACTTTTATCGACTTTACGTTTGAATTGAAGGATTGGATCTCAGGTATAACAAAAGTACAGTTGTGTGTAAAACAAAGCTCAAGATGTCGCTATGGGTGTTGGATATTGGAACGTTTATAATTTAGTCTTGGAATGGTATGATGTCATGCGTCATCGCTCGATTATGAATACTACTGTAACTGCAATTCCTGGAATTGTACAAATTCCGTTCTAGTTGCGACAAGAGACCAATTAGTTCCAAGAATTCGCCAAATTACGATGACATCGGGTGTCCACGTGTCCACATATGTTAGTGTCATATCGCACTGTAACTCTCATCCTGAGTACAATCGTACATTTGGGTGGTTGCTTATTACAGTTGCTTATTACATTTGGCAAAGGAGGACAACTTGTAAGAGAATTCCTCAAAGGACCGCGATATGAGTGCGTTATGTATTGGTACAATCGAACCAGATGTAAGGCAAACCCGCTAATGATACAATACTTTAGCTCAGCCACGTGACGCTTCAAGTTTTACGATTAGTTAGTCTTGTGTAAGGGAGACTCCGATATAAGATATATTTCCCGCCTTTTTCAAGTTTGGAGCTGCAAGGTTTGATCGCGTGTAAGGTCTAAAGTACCCGTTTGTAGGAGGAAATCTCCTAAAAGCGCATGAAACTGCTTCAGCTGTTCCGTGTAAATACGTTCATAGAATACTGGATGTAACGGACTTACGCGCCTTTATTTTTTAATGACATTTTTTATTTATTTACTTAAATATACTTATTTTACCTTCTCTTGTATTTTTTTTTACTTATTTCTGAAGCGTAACTTGTATTTTATTTCATATTTTCTATTACACTTATTTTTCCATAATTCTGTTCTTCAGTTTCTTTTATCTTTCCGTTCGTTTTTCATGTTCCCTTGCTTTGTTTATTTATCATTCTTTTCTGAGATGTTTGAAATCTCTTACATCCCGCTTAGACTGCATTTCTCTTCGCCTAAAGAGTTTTAAGTTCTACGCTCGTGGGAAACAAGGCATCTTCATTACTGTCTGTTACTGTTTGGTGTGTCGAAGCAACGGAAAGCGTGGCATTTGTCTGTGCTGCGTGTAGCTGCCCAGCTGCCAATCCCTCCCACCCCCCTCCCAAATTACTATGGATTACTGCCCCATGCCTCATTATTCCTTGTCTTCTTTTACCCATTTAGCTAAGCAACAGAGAGTCAATTACGTCTATTCATTGACTTAATCAAAGTTCTGTTCCACTTGTCATCTCTCCGCCCCCCCCCCCTCACCCAACGCAGTAAAAAGGTATGTTGGCAAGGTGGAGCATTTTTGTCGACTAATTATATTGATCTTAATAATCCGGCCTGAGCCAACGCCAACGCAGCGACAGACAACGAAACCTTTGTCAGATCTTTTTTTCATTGTGCAACAGACACCAACGATAGTCAAGTACGAGTATCTAAAACGCAGAAGAAAATGAAGCCAAGTCCCCGAGGGAAAATTTGACAAACTGACAAGTCTGGGTGACGCCAAAGCATACAAGCTTTTGTGTGTCTATTGTTGCCGAGTTCTAAGAGAATGATGTCTGCTTTGAAGATTTTAGCGTCCCTTCAAGAAAATTGCTCTAGACAACAGTCCACGAACGCCATTGTCAACGAATCTCCTCGACTTCATTTTCGTCCGGGGATGGACTTTGAAAAAAAAAGACAAAAGAAAGTTTCCATATTGGAAAGACCGTTACGACGCGCACTTAGCAAGACATTGCTGCCCACGCCGTTACAGCGCGAATCCTTTCACCATCCCTAATATATATGGGTTAAAAAATATCTAAAGTGTAGTCAAAGCTCTTTATTCGAGGAGAATACATTGCGCACAAATTCCGCGAATGTGAAAAAGAAATTTACGTTGAACGATGGGGTTACGTTCAAAAAGTTTTCAAAAATAAAACAGTCTGTGGCAGAAAAGGGTTGCTTAGTTTCATAGTTCATTCAAGCAAGCTTAATATTGCCGGGTTTATATATTGGCTTAAAATACTTTACGATTCTTTCTTACTTCGAGGCATTTAACATTTGTGTTAACTCGGACTGATAATCGAGCCTCGTCATTTTTCTTTCAAAAAGCAAACTTCTTTCCACTGAAGGATCACTGTTGATAAAAAAAAATCCCCAAAATTATTAGCAATCCTTCTGTCAGGTTTTTTAGAATCCAATTTTTCGTATCTGAGTTGGTTGCGGTCACTTCTTCTACAGAGTCTTTCTTATTCGACAGAAGTTCGGATTGCTTTCATGTTCATAGAGACGCTTAGCTTTCTCTTGTGTTATTTGACCTCGTAAAGGAAACCTGTTTCTGGTTACTATCTTCAATCCCCACGTTCAATGCGGCTTCCATTTTTTTCATAACTGGATCGCGCGCGATTTTCACACGTAGTGAAGTCGAAGCTATGGAATTCCTGGTTTTGTCTTCCGATTTCCTTATGAACCTGACTGTTGATTCATTGGTGTCGAATAAATAGCCAGTAACGCAAAGAATTTACCAAGACGTAAGCGATCCAGCATTTCTAATTTCACTTTAAGCGGCAAATCATTTTTCATACGACAAAGTCGGTTTCATTCATCTTTACTCGCCATAATGAACATACAGTGGCTTTTGACTATCGGAGAAATGGATTGAGAAGAATCACAAGAAAACAGTTTGAGAAATGAAAACAAATAGTGCGAGAGCTGCGATGTTCGTACAGCTTACACTCAGTTGATGAAACAAAGACAGTGCCCGAGATTTGGCGGACTTAAACGTGCGGGCGACGTCACGTTGATCTGCGCGAAGTTAATTTCTTTGCCGCGAATAAAGAGAGGCACGCAAAAAAAAATTGCCTGTGAATTTCAAATCTGCGAAAAAGGAGCTGTGACTGTACACAAAATACACTAGTCGATCATAAATTATATAAATAACTTTAGCTATGACATATAAACTTAAGTAAACGTCTATACTTAATAAAAAAACTTCTTACATTTAATACTTAGTAAAAATAATGTATTAAAATTTCTTAGTAACTTTCTATACACTGAGCGTTCTGGAATGCCAGAGCTTAATGCGGTATTGTGTCCATTCATTGCCGTAGACATGACGTAACGTTCGAACGCACAACGAGTTTTGTTCCCTCCCTTTAGCCGAGGGCCATTCGAATATAAAAGATGCCAGCACTTTCGACTCACTGATTTCGAAACATAGAAGGAACACAAGTTCCGTCAGTGGATTCGGTCCTCAGCGCAAAATCGTTATTTGCCACTAAATCTCTGATTTAAGCTTGAGTGGGGATGGGGGAAGCTACTTAGCATGCACAATCGAGCGGAAAAAAGAGCGACTTATTAGTTTGCACTTATAACTTGAAAACTATGGTGCAAAGTTTGGCTGTACCCTACTCGTCTGAATTGGCGGTGCGTTTTGGTGACAAAGTACTGAGACAGTAATATTTTGGGCGGTTTTACTAGCCAATGTACTGGGCAGTAATATTGCTGGTACGGAAGGCTAGTTACCAAGTGTGGTCAAGATGCGACGAGGAAAAAAATATAAAAAATATTGTTGAATAAAAAAAGATAAGTCAGTTGCGGCAAAAGGTTGTCCGTGACCTGCCAGGCAGCCCGCGGCCATTGCCAGTAGAAAGGCAAGGGAAACTGTCATGGAACCGTGGCGGAAAAACTCGGTGGGGTTGTAGTCGTGTGGAAGCTTGTGTTTCGTTTTGCCTTCAGCGTACTGGAGTAATGATTAAGGTGCATGAACATAAGAAAAGAAAAAAAAACGGTCGTTTTCTTACGCTATAGCGTATTCGTCTCTATCGCTACGACTGACAAGTTGGCTATTTAGAGAGAAATGACTTGATTTTCCTGAAGAGTATTTTCTGTCGTGAGCTTAAGCGTTTAGCGTGAGTTATTTCTTCTTATTTTTGTGTGAGGGAAGTCTTGGGGACCAGGAAAAACGAAACCTCTCGTGGGGGGAAGTGGGTTGCACCCGCAGGAGGTTTACGTTATTCATCACCAGCAGCGCCACACCTGAGCAAAGGAAACGCATTTCACACAATTGGGTTGTGCGCTAATCAAACATGCACGAACAGGGTCTCGTTTACTCTTTATCAGTCGCTCTTCTTGCCGTCTGGGGTACTAGGATCCAGTAGACTATTTTATACTTAATGCACTGTACTTGTACTATGGTGAAACAAAAATGTACAGAGGATAGCGCAGAGGCCTAATGAAGATTGAGGCTGATTTTTCTTAATTTACTGGCGGAGACTGAAGCTTCAACCAATCGCTCGGTATATAAAAGATTTAATGCCAGCAATAAAATTTGCACTTTGGTTGATTTTTTTAAGTAGTGTATAAATAGTACGATTTAAGATGACAAGGAATTGATGTTCCCACATCCTTCATTCCGCTGAGACTGTAGCCATGTATCAATATTAACAGATTTTTTGCTACATTTAGACTTGGCGATTCTTGCAAAAATAGGCTGAAAACTGTTCCACAATTAACCTTTTTTGGTCCTTTACTTTATGGAGGTAGTTTTTTAAAATGTGGTTGATATCCAATCTGGAATAGAATTCCCTAATGTGGTTGATATCCAATCTGGAATAGAATTCCCATTTATTCGAGCAATCAAAACCAAAAGAAGTCTAGAAACTACTCGGTAAACTTGTCAAGAAAGTGTGGAAAAAATTCTCGGATCCTCAGTGGAGATTATAGTTACGCATATGCGTTTAGAGTCGTTAGATTTTGTAGCACACTTTTCGTTTTCCAAGACAAAGAAAGAAACTTTTTACTAACGTCTTATTCTTTACATTTAATTAGTCTTTACTTCTGTATAGATGACGACTAGATGCAGAAATCAATCTAAGCGTTCTTTCTCATTTTATGTATAACATCAATATTACTGAACTTAATGGTATTTGCAATAAATCTAACAAAGCGAAGCTTTCATTTCGTGGTCTACTTCACTGCTAAATGGAGGTAAATCAGCCTAAAGAGGGTTAATTAGATCTCTGCTCTATCCCCAGCACAGTTTTGTTTTGTTCAGCATAGTACTAGTGCAGTGCTCGATGTGAAAACGACACCAAAAAATTGTCCTGTGCCAACGGCGTAGCACGCGGCACAAAAGCAACAACGAATTTACCGCTGCAAAAGCCTCGCCTTAGGAGCACAGAACATTCGCCAAAGGATGGAGTGGGACACAGATCCAAGCAAACACTGCACAGTCAACAATGGAGATTTCCAAGGAGAAGGCTTGCTGGCCTTGCTGCCAGACACGGAATATGCGAAAGAGGATGGACACATCTTATGCAACTGCCGTGAAGTTAACATAGCGACTTCGGCTGGATCGTTTTTCCAAAAGAGTTGTAAGAGACAAAAAGGACAGTGCTTTGCAAGGACGCCTATAGTCATAAATAAATAATAATAAATCGACAGAAAAACTACGCCTAAGCCACAAGTGTTTTGAAACGCCAGAAGAACATAGTGGAAGCAACCTCAAACCACTAATGAGCTTAGTTAGCAATTAATTTTAAGCTGACAGCGGATTGTGCACGAGACAAGACGCTAATATTAGCAGCCTGGAGTTACAGACAATGAAATTCAGTAGAAATAATGTTGTGGGGGTAAGAATTACGCCATAAGAAAACCCTATCTACTTGTCAAACACTTCTGCCATTTTGGGAAACTTGAGACTTGAAAGCTTCTTAGGCGTCAGTGACGTGACTGCATGCCAGTTCGGCCATTGTTACCTTGAAAGCCTGAGCGTGACGTCGTCAAGGCCTAACATGGTGACCTGTAATTTCCACAGATGTTGGAAAGGAATAATGGGCGGACTAGATATCCGTGTTTCAAAAGTGTTCGATATTTGTTTATTCGTTTTCTCAGAGGAGTATAGTGCTCATAAGAAGAAAAAGAAAACAGAAAAAAACGACACTAGCCAATTTTCTATGTCGTACACGCAGTGCTTGCGTAATAATGAATATTCCCATTAAGAATTATTTGCTTTTTGTGAACTACTGACACAATGAACGTGCAATACCTGGGCAAACAGAAAGAGACTGCAGGTCGATTCAACTTAAATTCCTAGTTATTTTCGAAGTCAAATCCCTTTGTGATCTACAGTTAGCAAGTCAACTGAAATAAAGTTTGAGAAGACAGTTCTTCAATCCAATTTAACATCATTTTGGAGGATCAAATTTCCGATCATATAATGAAATCACTCAAACTTTCTCTTTAAATTTCTATATGAAAATTTTATCGATATGAATCTACAACTCAAACGATACTTCATCTACGATAGTGATTTATGACCTCTAAAGCCAATAAAAAAAATTCAAGGCTTAGGAGATCGAAGTTTCCTTAAGAAAAGTCGATCCAATCTTAGCAGATTTTGAAGTTTATTGTCAATCCGATCAAAATCGATCACTTGATGGGATCTGATCGCATATTTTCTGAAAGGTCCAGAACACTGCTAACTCCAGCATACTAGTAAGTCCTACGCTGGGATGCAACACGACTGAGTTGTCAACACACTTGCCATAAGTTTTCAACGATGGAACGTTTTTAATTTCCTGTCCCACGTTATTCACGACGCCATCGATTCCCAACACGGCGCCTACTCGTTTCCCAAAACGGCGGAACCGTAAAAACCCGTAGTACATAAAGTGCACATATCTGGGCATGTGGCTCTCCAGTACATTAACTAACAAGAAACGTACCCAACAAAGCTCTGCAACAACGACAAACAAAGGAGACTACGACGCCAACCATTGTCTGCAAAAAATGTGATGCGATACTCTAACTGTGCCAACTTGTATAATCACCAAAAAACACCTTTATTGTTATGCCGGTCGTATTCTCTTTTCCCCCTTACTCCCTATTACATTAAAGAGATTAGGCGAACGCCACCACAATTCCCGAATTCTGGTAAAAATAACACTTTTTTTCATATAAACAAGAAAGAACAAATTTTTTTAATTCCCTTAATTCCTACAAATAACAAACCACATGACTTAAAAAACTATTAGATACATTGAAATTACGACATAATATTTTGTACCGATAGCACAATACTGTACTACACAGTTTTCGTTCACAGAAAGACCCAGAAAATGTTCTTATTCTAATTACACCGAATTTGCGTGAGTTTAGACATGCCTTGCGTGAACCGTTTTAATCCTATTCTTTAGACAAGCATTAAATGGCCAGTGTTACAAAAGTTTCAGGACTTAGATCTTTCAGAAAAGATCCCATGAAAATCGTCCAAATGAGATCAAACTATCTGACTGAATGTATTTCAAAAATTTGCTAGGATTGTGCAGACTTTTCACGGGGAAACTTGATACAATTAGTCATGTGCGGCTAGATTACAGATTGGCTGTTACAGACTACAAATCGCTGCCGTAATCAAATACGTCGGGAGCTACAGTTACATGTCAGCATGGTAATTCACATAAACATTTGATCGATAGTGTCACGATTTAATTTGATGGCGTGTCTTGCCTTGGATGTGATGGGACTTTCGATCGTTTTTTTAATGCGTGCGTTCATCGTATCGGATCGAAAAGCGTTGGCAAATGATCGATAGTGATCGTGAACCCGATACAAATAAAGATCCGCAACACTCTCACCTTAGTGCTGTTTTAACACTCATCAAGGCTTTGGTCCGAAAGCATGACTATGACATAAAAATGAGTTCGCCTAGCCACTACACCACTCCCACGATGTAACTATTCATTGTTGCTGTCCTTGAATTTCACAACCATGTTGTGTATCGAACTTATATGAATACCTTCAATCGGATCTAAGGTTGTACTATACAGAACCAAGAATGGCTTGTGATTCACGTAAGTCAAGGATGAATGCTCACCAAGCCAACATCTCTTTCCGTGTGCACGAGAGGGGCTACTAATTGGAATTATCGGCAGATGGGGGGAAAACACAAAATCTCCGAGGCTGAAACCGCAACTCATACAAAACACAATCTTGCGGGCAATAGAGGAGGGCTTACCTAACTGTTTGTCTAATAAAGGTTAACTATAGCTCCACTCGTGAGTTATTTAATGGGAAAAGGACGACCAACATATTGTCTTGGCCCTAGTGCCCGCCTCCCCCTTGAGCGTAATGTGTTAGTTAGGGAGGGGTCAGTATCGGCGGCCTATCCATCTTGAACCCTAGATCAGTCTCACATGACTACTCTCACCCCTCATTGTTGGCAAACTAACGAGAACTTTGTAACGACGGAGTTTTTTTTCCCTTCAAACTCAAAATATCATTATATTTCCTTGGGAGTTCTCTCGTTTTGCGAATTCCACCGTATTCACTCGCATACAGTGAAATGAAAAAAATGTGCACAATTGGAATGCAATTTGCACATATGGAGTACTAGAGACAGTCGAGGTGAGATCAAGCAAAACTTTCGTCGGCGGAAAGAGGAGAACGCGATGCCGTAAATGTCTCTTGCGAGAGAAAAACTTGCATGGTAATCTGTCCATCAGAAATGTATCAAAACCTTTGGGGGTTATTCGTGCTCTTGATCCAACTGGGGATAGGCACCCAGGGCAATAAACTGGGGGGTAAAAAATAATATCTCTTGTGTTGCATAGAACCTTTTCAAATGCCCTCCAAGCGACTTAAACACGCAAACCGAGATATGCAGCACTTAGAGCGATGACGTTTTCAAGTCCTCGCGAACTATTTTCAGGTTTCACATGAAGGGTTTGGCCTACCTAGCCAACTTGGTCTCCCAACGGGAAACTCAGTCTTTTTTTCTCGCTTTTGTTTTCCGTTTTGTTCAATTTCGAGGTCCTTTAGCTTCAGCTACCCGTAAATTTCCCCGACAAGAGCCTAAAGGCAAAAAAGACTGATAATAAGTAAAATAAATATAAGCCTGTGTTGGTTTTCACGAAAAAACGGAGAGAAATAAAAAAAAAGAAAAGAAGTCGATTTTTCACCATTCGATTCCATTGTCTCTCTTTCTAAAGAAATAGGAAATAAAGAGAAGATGAAAAGAAATAAAAGTTAACACTGATTTGTTTAGTAGATATCCCGGTAACTCTCTATAAAAAGGTAAAATATAGAAGGTCTAAATATGGGCTACGGTTTTTATTTTCCATTTTCAGAAAATTTGTCCGAGTTGAAATAAGAAATTTAACACGGGCAGCACAAACTCAGTCATTTTATTTGTAAAATTCTTATAAAAATGTCAAAAGTCGTCGCTAATTTCATGTGTTACAATTATCCCGATCCTCTAATTGGCACCTTGAAATTTGTGGGGTAAATACGGGCTACTATGAAAACTGAATTAATGCATCCCAGGATGAGACAAAGGAAGAAAGTTACTTGAGAAAAGATATACTGACTTCGATTCCGTACTTACAATTGCTATTACTGTAAAAAGAAAGCCACGAATTTTACCCTTCTGTCAATTTTTTCGTGCTGTGGAGCAGAAAATATGGTATAACAATATATCTTAATAAACATCTTAAAATATGTACAATAACCGATTGTATTATTGTACATTTCTCGGCCAGCTTCAGATAGCTTTAAAATACGGGACAACATATTTTGTCCAGCCTAGGCAATACGCCTCAAAGACAATAGGATGGACCACCTCTGTGTGCAGTAATGTTTAACCAGAAGCTTAAGTCTGTCGCCCATGACAGTTTTTTTTTACATACTGCTAGGAACGGAATGGGAAGTGTCATACTGAGTGTTCGTAAAGTTGTACGAGGAACTCATCAATTAAGAGCTTTTCGAGTGCCCATCTTTTTCTTCCCGTACGGCAACAATTGTCTTCTCCATGTCTTCTTCATTCCGCATTTTTCGTGCACAGCAGTTCACAAATTACGTTACTACTAGATATTCAGCGTGAAGAAACGCAGGACTCAATCTGTTGTGAGTACAGGCTAGTAGCCCATATTTATACCACGCAAGACATGTTATGAACACTTCGATCATGACCGTGAGCGCTCTTACATTTATCATAAAATGCAACTAATCCGAAGTTTATTCCTTCACGTAAACACGCAATTACAGGAATAAATCCTCCTCAAAGTATTTCTTTTCGAAAAACGGTGTCGTAACCATACCCGCTGAAGGTTCTGTCAGGGCGAGAAACCTTACGAATGACGTCACAAATGAACACATGGCGGATCGGTTGAACTTATAGGAAATGTTTAAGAGTACTTCAATGAACAACTTTCTAATATATGGTCTTCGAAAACTGGTCGAGTGCAGCGAAAATCTAATGTGCCCTTATTTATGCCTTCTCTAATGAAGATTTAAGCCTTTTTTCAGTTGTCTCCCTTTGAAAAAAGTATGCAATAGAGAGCACTATTAAGAAATAAAATGGCAGTGTTTTTACGAGTACCAAATACCCCGTTATCGTTATTTAATAAAAGGTTAATGAAACTAATATATAAGTGATTTCTTGTCAAGCAGCCGCTTTCCAGTTTTCTCCCTTTCGTTCACACTATAATTCATCCCTTAAAACTGCTAATGATAATTTTCCCCTTTTCTTACTTTCAGACATTTGTGGTGGTTTCGAAACGTTTCCGAAAAAATTATATTCATCGTTTTTCCGCCTCGAAAGCCTTTCTCCTCTTCTCCCCTTGGAATCCCATCCGTCGTTTGGCCGTCTTCCTTTGCACGCACCAATATTTCGATTACATTGCAATGGTCACCATTCTTATCAACTGCATCTTCCTCGCCATGACCGATCCAGTCGAACAAGCCGAGTAAATACGCTTATTTCTCGTGTAATTTATTTCCGACGTTGGAAATTTTCCACTTTCGGAAGGTTTTGTTAAAAAATAATCTTCGTACAAATAAGTTCATAAATCGTGTTGCTTTTTGGACGAAACTGGGTTTAAAATATTTCTATTGGAAAACGTTCAATAAAGGTACGCCTTCTTGGGAATTTACACGACCGAGCTGGTGGTCAAAGTTATAGCAAAAGGCTTCGTGGTAGATCGATTAACTTATCTCCGCAGTCCGTGGAACTGGCTCGACTTTATCGTCATTCTGTCAGGCTACGCCACCATGGCGGTGGATATCGGCAATATTTCAGGCCTAAGGACTTTTCGCGTTCTTAGAGCTCTGAAAACGGTATCAATTATGCCAGGTAACACGCAAACCTCTTGAACCCTTTAAAACCAACGAAAGTCTGCTACCAAACTTTTCGTGTGTTTTTTTCCTACTTCAATTTCCTTTCTCTAAGGATTTTTTAAAACTATTTCTTGGAATTTTCGTTTTCAAATAATAGACCGCTATACAATTTTAGTTCCTACATTTTTAGTTATCATTTTTTTACATTCTATCCTTTTGATTTATGATTATCCTATCATATTTCTATCCTTATGAATTTTCTCCAGTTTCAGGATTGAATGTTTTCAACCTTCTTTGTTTCTTCTGTTTTTACTTTTAAACTGAACCCTGAATTCTTAAGTGAAAAATGTCAGCTAGTATTCTTTTAAGAGTTTGTTCCTACAATTTTTCTCTCTGTACTTGCTACACTATTTGTTTCCTAATTTGTACGCTCCTAAATACTTATTTCCCTTCTCGTTTTTAACATTTTCCTCACAGGGCTCTTTTTCTGAACTTCCGAAGATAAGAAATTTTTGTTCATAGAGGTTTCTGTTCAAGCTTTCCGCATTCGTTTCTTCAATTTTTACATTCTTGGGTATTTTCTTCACCTGCACTCTCGAATATCCCTGTAAAACTTATTACAATACTTTTCTCAGTAATTTTTAACACACTTTCCAGTACTTTCTTCACCGTATTCACTTAATTTTTTTACCAACGTCCTCCCTTTTGCCACCTTTGAAATACTGTATGTTGTTTATTATAATTCGTTATTTTTCGCCACGCTCGCTTTCCGCGTTCTTTCCCTGCATGTTTCCACTTTTCATTTCTTTCGTGTTTTTATTGTCATGTTTTCTTTATTTTCCCTCGAATACTCTTTTTGCCAATACGTTTCATTCATTTTTCATACTTCGAACATTTCCCCCGCCTTTAATTCTTAAACTTTTCTTGATATATACTTATTTCCGAATTCTTTCCCTTTCTAAAGATTAAAGATTGAAAAACTTTAAAAACAATGTTTCTATAACAGTTTCCTAGACTTTTTCCTCTAGTACTTATTCCTTCATTTTCATTCCTAAAATATCTTCCACCTTTAATTTTCACTTTCTCTTCTTTCGAATTTTCTTCAGTTGTAGGAGTTTTGTTCTTTGATTTTGTTTCTTTGAAATTATTTCCAGTTGCGTAATTCATTCGCATTCCATTCTTAAACTTCCAACTCTTCATGTTTCCTATTCGAAGTCTTCTCACTTTTGTAAGTTTTGTAAGTGTTATAATTATTTCTTAACTTTTGGTATCAAAACTTTCCCCCACTTTCTCCACGCTACATTCCTGAAATATCCTCCCTGCCTTTCTTGTGTGACCTTCCCTTCCCTTTTTGCAGCATTATTCTCTCAAATTTTGTATAAAAAATTATGATAAATATTTACTCACATCGTAGATTTTTCGTTTCATATTACTTTTTCATATTTCGTTTTCGTAAAATAATCCCCCCTCCTTAACTCTTCGACATTACTTAACCGTCCCCGCCGTCTTCGGTGATCCTTCTCATTTTCTTTAATTTTATATAAAAAACTCAATTATTTCTAAACTTTTTTCTCTTTTCCAATTATCTACCAATGTTTCCTTCCATTTATTTTACCTAGTTTTTTTCACACCGACTCCATCTGATGTGTTCCCTCCTGGAGCTAGGAAACTTTCATTCCAAACTCTCATTACATAATTATAGAATCCCAATTAGAATGAATATCACAGTTTACCTTCATTATTTAAATAATACAATAATGAAATACCATGTCTCTGTCTCCGAATCTACTCCCGCCCAAACAGGTTTGCGAACCATCATCAATGCCTTGCTCAAGTCCATGCGGCAGTTATTGGAAGTGATGACCCTTATTCTGTTCTGTTTGAGTGTCCTGGCCTTATTTGCGCTCCAAGTTTTCATGGGCGAGCTGCGGAACAAGTGTGTAGAGACATGGGACCCTAATAATCGCAGTTATCTCGACTGGGCCACGTAAGTCAAAATTATCGTCCTCATTACACGTACACATGTAAAAGTAAAACAAAAGAAACAAAAAAGAAATTCAATTTTTTAAAAAATCGCTGTAGATGGGTGAACAACGAAGATCGATGGCAACGGGACGAAGCAGGAAACTTTCGCATATGCGGAAACCTGACTGGCGCTAGGTAAGTCACACCACACGAAGAACCGAGACCGAAACGGAGAAAAAAGGGAAAAAATGCAAAAAATGTTCCCCAGAACCATTTATCTCTGTCCACCATAGTAATGCAACACTTGTTTGTGGCTTTTCCTCCCTCTCTGCGTGTGTAGAAAATGCTCGGAAGGCTATTCCTGTTTGCCCGGTTTGGGCGACAACCCCAATTTCGGCTTCACCAATTTCGACACGTTCCCTTGGTCCATGCTGACAACGTTCCAGCTCATCACGCTCGATTTTTGGGAAAATGTTTACAACATGGTACCATTTTCTCCTTTTAATATTTATCTTTTCCCTTCTTTTAATTTCTTATTTATTCATTTTATTTGTTTTGATTTTTTCTTTCCTTTTCAATATTTGCCTCTGCATGCTTTTATTTCATGAAACTTCCATAGTTTCTTTTTTTCATTCGTTCTTTTATTTTTCTTATCATTTGCCTTTTTATTTTTATTTTATATTTAATTTTTCTTTAGTTTTTGTGTAAATTTTCTTTTTTTTCGGTAATTTTTCTTTTCTTTTTTCTTGTAATTTTTTACTTATTTATTTTAAATTTTCATTTGCTCGCTTTCATTTCACGGAATTTTCAACGTTGTGGCAGGTAATCGCGGCATGTGGGCCGTTAACCATCTTCTTTTTCACCATCGTCGTCTTTTTTGGCGCCTTTTACCTCATCAATCTCATGTTGGCGGTGGTAGCCATGAGTTATGAGGAAGAAGCGGGCGCCACCATGATGGTAAGTGTTGTTTTCTTTTTCTCGACGTGCTCCGTGTTTTACTTTTACACGCAATTTTATTTTGCCGCCCCCTCTTGCCCCCCACCCGCCATCCATAGGATGACGAGAGCGCAGTGGTAGAGACAGATAAAAACTTGATGGACTACCGAGAAGAATCCACATTTAGTTTCGATCCTGGCAAACTGCAACTTGCCTTGCTTACCAAAGACAAGGCGGGCGCCCCCGAGGGGGGCGACAAGGGTTCTCAGCCTAACATGGGGAATGGGTCGGGGAACGAAAAGCCGGTGACCCAGGATTGGTTATGGGTGACGGATTCCTTACGGAAAACAGAAGCTGGACTGGATCCTGGGGTGGTCAGCGGGCCAGAGGCGCCCAGGAGCGAAAGTTACGATGATCCAGTGCACATGACCACCGCTGGGTTATTGGAGGTGCTGCCGCTGCCGCCTACCGTAACTTCGGTCACTTCTTCCGTCTCGCGCCAACCGTCCCAAGACGAGCGTTTCGACAAGGACGGTGACGACAGTGGCGTCCAGACAACCGACGCCGTTTCCGACAACTCGCGCTATTACCCAGACTCGGTGGCGCTGAAACGCAAAGTCTTCACCAGCCGCAATGTGTCGTACAACCACTCCAGTTTCACCGAAAGCTATTGCAGTGACCACCAGCCCGAGTTGACGCTCACTCTCCCACTAAATGATGACACCAAAGGCTCCAAGATGGCGCAGCAGTCGCCCACGCCGCTGGCGATCACTTTCCCGCGCCCCACAGTGGCGCCGTGCCGGCTCAGTTGCGAAGCGCGCCGGTTGTCCTACAAACGGGCTTGTGACCCGGAGAAACGCATTTCGCTCGCGTACGACTCGATGATCTCCGAAGATTCAGAATTAAGCTCCGAGAACAAGTTCAACTCGAAAACGCAACTCACGCACCCTCTCCCGCCACCTACCGCCAGTCTGAAGAACCACAAGAGCCACCAAGTAGAAACGTGCTTTCTTAACCGATCCATGAGCTCTGAACGGTTGCCCGTGCACAACAAAGGCTTTCCGCACTCGGTGATGAACGCCACGGCGTTCTTCGTCACTTGCCACGGCAAACAGGACGACGCCGAGTCCAAGAGGGTGAAAACGCCCAATGGCAGCCAGCCGGCCGAGAATGAGCGCCAACCTAACGCCAAGCGACTGCAAACAGCACGTAGTTTCTCTTATCCGGACGTAACAGCCACCGCGTACACCTCTTGGGAGAGTGCGGACGAAGCCAGTTGTCTGATGACCACCGGGAAGAAAATGGCTAGTATTTTACCCGCGTCCCGGAGCTACTGGCCGGGGAAGTCCTCCCCGGCCCACGAGTCTGCGGCGCCTATGGCAAGTGGCGCCAGCACGGCGCTCAAGTCGAGCCATCTACTGTTGGGTTGCCGAGGCATTTCTATCCAAACTTCCGTGGATGAGAACGAGGCGCCGCCTACCCTTCCTCGGCAGGGAGTGTCCAGCAAGGAAGTGCAGGTCAGTGATAGGTTGATGGAAGAAGGTCACGTGGATCTGGACGTAAGTCAGACTATTTCCAAAGCCGAGAGTCTCGACAAATTCTACGCACGACGCCAACGCACGTGGGATTGCCTCCTCCGCTGTCGCCGACGGTTGGGCAAAATTGTGAGGAGTCCGTGGATGGATTTAGTAATCACCATTTCCATTTTGATGAACACGGCCTTCTTGGCAACCGAGCACCACGGCATGAGCCCAGATGTCAAATACGTCTTAGACGTGGGCAACAAGGTTAGTATTGGGTCGGTCAATAAAGCCGTGCTGTTTTATTTTTCCCCAAACTTGAAAACGAATTTCTCTGTACGTAACGGATTTTATCCAATAATGTAAGAGCCCTACTGTTTTTTCACTTTAGTCGAAATATTGGGTAGGTCAAAGATTCCGTTTTTCCAAGGATGTCATTTTTTTTGCAAAAAAAACTGATCGAGGTACTTTTTTGACAGCCTCCAGATAAGCGATTTTTCTTTACACCAAGAAAATTTTTAAGAGCACGGGAAAGATGGTACTCTGATGGAGTAATGTCAGGACTGTAAGTAGGGCACAGTAGGACATCCCAGGAGGGTTTCAACAGTTTCTGTCGGGTCCGCAAAAAATTTGTGTGGCCAGGCGTTGTCGTGGTGGAAGGTTGCGTTTCTTCTGTTGGACAATTCTGGCCGCTTTTGAGCAATGGCATCCTTCGAATTTTTCAGTTACTCTCAGTACTTTCCAGCATTGATGGTTTGACCTTCTGGGAATAGCTCATAATAAACCGCTTTTTTTAAATCCCACCAGATGCACTGCATCACCTTCTTCGGGTGGAGCCCACCTTTAACGGACAGTTTACGGACGACTGTTCCTTGATCCGCAAGATCTTTTTCTTGTTTTCCTTATGGTAGAAAAATCCATTTTTCATCTCTCGTAATCTTCCCCGAAAAAAGGATGCTCTTTGCTTTTATGCAGCAATAAATCGCACGCGTTCACGCGCTACTCCAGGTTCCTGTCGCTCAAGTTGTGCGGGAGCCACACGTCCCGAGCGAGCCAAATGAGGTTGCAAACTACTGTATAGAGGGCGCAGGTCGGCTAATGCACTAAAGATAAATTACTAGGTCTGTCCTACACTGTTACATTGAACAGCCGGAATAAATGAAAATTTCACGTGATACTCGTATTGCATCTACAGCTTAACAGCTGCAAATTGCCCTTGGAGGCTTTGACAAAAACTCTGTCAGTGATTATGGCTAACTCAGTCCAGACAAAGCACTCGAAGGGAGAGAAGTTACTTGGAATAAGAAAAGCGTTCGTAGAACTGATTAGATTTCACCTGCGATTCGCTAAGTCTGAGTTTCAGCTCTACAAAAAAATAAATTTCGGCTGGGCTATTTAAACTTGCAAGCCACAGATTCGCCAGTACTGACCATAACTGTTAATTAGTAACAGCGCATACAAGCTTGATTAAAATCTGTACATCCTTCAATTAACTTTGTGTAAGTAAATGTCTAATAAAGAGATAAATTTGAAAAGCAACCTATCAACTTGAACTTCTCGGAGTAGTAACTTTGTGCAGAAGTGAACTTGTTTGACTTCGAAGTAGTTTCTTTTTGTGCTTAATGTAATCTAATCAGGAGTAACTTTGAACAGCCTGATTCAAAAAGCAATGCCACTCCAAAATGAACGCTAGAGCCGAAAGGCGATAGCTACTCTTCTATTCAGTTCTGCACAGTCCCCAATCTAGTTTCCGTTTGACGTAAATTCACCGAAATACAAGAAAAAAACAAGAACACTGTAAAAAAAACATTACAATTGCAGCAAAAAATTATAAGGACTTTACTGTAAAAGTACTTTTAAAAATGTTTTTCTACAACAAATTCGTGGTTAAAAAATCAGTTTTTTAAATATTTTTACAGTGAAGTCCTTGTATTTTTTTTGCTGCATAACGAATCATTGTAAATTCACAACATATTCTTTTTACAGTGAAGTTATTTTTCCAAACATTGATGGTAGTGTGTAGTGTGTACTAATTTTTCTCTGTCCTTGCTTTCCGTTTGGGCGGTGCAGGTTTTTACGACAGTCTTCACGATAGAATGTTTGCTCAAAATCACGGCCCTGGGCCGCGAGTACTTCACCAATGGCTGGAATGTGTTTGACTTAGTGATCGTCATAGCTTCTTTGGTGGATTTGTGCTTAGAAATGGTCAACGGATTGTCAGTACTCCGGGGAATGCGCCTGGTAAGATAAGCAAAGCAGTAATACTATGACTCAGTGGACAAATCCACATTTCTTCAACCTTTTGGCTCAGATTGCTGGTTCCTCTCTAGCCAAATTCTTATCCCAGTACAAAAAAGGGGTTCTTTTCTCTTGTAGATGAGAGTATTGCGACTTGCTCAGTCGTGGACCACGATGCGAGTCCTGCTGAGCATCATTCTTTCTTCGCTGGGAGCTTTGGCGAACTTGACCTTCGTGCTGGCTATTGTTGTATACATTTTTGCAGTAATAGGGATGCAGCTCTTTGGCAAAAACTACACTCCCGAAAAATTTGCCCCGGATCCTGTACCCAGGTTAGCAAACAAAAGGAAAAGAAAGAACATAATATCCCTGATTGAAAAGAACATAGTCATCCACTTTTGCCGCCCTCCGAAGCTTTTCCATTCAAAGTGATTTGGTTGCTATCTTACAGATGGAACTTTACCGATTTCTTCCACTCCTTTATGATGATCTTCCGTATTTTATGTGGTGAATGGGTAGAGCCATTATGGGATTGCATGCGCGCAGAGGCTCACGAGGTACTCAAGCTCGCTAGAATACTTTAAACCCTTTTTTCTCTCTCCATTTCCACCCACTTTTATACCTCCCAAGAAAAAATGCTTCCAGACTGGTGTTGAATCTAAAAATGTTCATTCAACAACTTTCGACACCACACAACACACCTTTCTTCCTACTGAACGTGTTCAATTTCCGAGTCTAATGCCCTTCCCCTTTTTTTCCCTTTTTTTCTTTGTCAAACTACAGAGCCCGGAAACATGCTTTGCAATATTCCTTCCGGCACTTGTCATGGGCAACTTCTTGGTCCTCAACCTCTTCTTAGCCTTGCTGCTGAACAGTTTCAGCTGCGAGGAACTCAAATCCCGGCGTCAGGTAAGGAGAAGATCATTGATCATTCGGACTCTTCACGGCCACAAGTCACTGCGGCAGTGTGTTTTTTGATTATTATTTTTGTTTATTGACATCATAGGCGTGAGCTATTGCTCGTTGCCTTTAGCAAATTTCAATTTTAATTTTAATCAACTGTAGCAGTGTTCTGGATCTTTATTTGTATCGGATCTTACAATATTTTCGATCATTTACCAAAGCTCCTCGATCCGATGAAAAGTTTTCATAAATCTACATCCTGCCACTCACAGCCTGTCAAGTACTTCTCCACTTACGGCAGATTGTGATAAGACTTTTCCCGAGAAAAGTCGACTCTACTATCGCAAACCTTCTGTGTTCCATCGATCTGAACGGTGATCGAATTTAATCGGTATTTTTCATGGATCCGAAATTCCTGTATAACAAGCCACAGATTCTTCGGCTTTTAATTCCCTTATTCCGCAGGAATTGGTTGACGAGTCGAAACTCGCCGAAGGCCTGAAGAAACTCCGGCGAATCGCCCAACGCAAACGTTCTATCTTCAGCGGATCCTTAGATCGGCACAACGGCTTGGTGGCCGTCACCAAATCCGAGAGTGCGCCTTGCTACCTCGGCAACCGTGTCCGACAAGACACAGGGCCAGCACGACTCCGGTACCGGAGTCTGAGCGTGATTCCTCGTGACAGCCTGGCACGTCGTCGTCAGTACCGGCATCACAATCACTGTCATCTCTCGAAAGACGAATCTTCTTCCAAAAGCTCTACGAACCACCACCAACCCATGAGTCGATCTTGCACTGCCTTGGATTTGGCCACTCCCCGAAGCGCCAGTACGCGTCAACCGATTGTCATGGTCAGCAATTACGACTGCTCCAACGCCAGCGAGGGCCGCGCGACGCCCCAGGAGCGTCGAGCTTCCGAGCGGCCCCGTAGTATGTGTCAATTCCCTTCCTCGATGACCAATTCAGTTACTTCTACGTTGCCGCCCTTCGAACAAGAACGCCGGGCCAGTTACGATCCCCAATTCATCAAAATGTACGAGGAGCTGACGGCCAATACCATGTTCGCCCTCAAAAACCCACCTCCTTCGAATACGACCTTGACCGCCGTACTGCAAATACTTCCTGCCGCCAATTTCATGAATAACGGAGAACGAACGAAGGACAAGACAAAAATGAAAACCTCCAGTCTCAATCTGCCCCAGGCGATCGTTGATCAGGAGCAAAAGCCGTCCAGTAGTATGAGCCAACTGATGACCAGCTTAACGGATCCCGGCCTGAGCAGGAAAAATGATCGTAATTCACCGAAGGTCTTAGCAGCGGATCAGAAGCTGAACGTCACGTCATGCAGTTGCTTCGATTTTACGGACGACAAGACGCGGTACTTCAAAGTTGGGCCTTTAAGGCACCTCAAACCGGAAACTGGCGGTTGGGATGCGTTGATTCCGGCGGTGCTGGCCGCCCGGTCGAACCACTTGAGCCTCCATCGGCGGAGTTCAGAGTCCAAGCCTCCGCCGCGGGAACCGCCTGATTGTTTTCCTCCTCAGTGCACGCAAGGGTATGATTTTTACCTCTTCTCATGACCAGATCTTTTGCTCGTTCTCATTACGAACGATGTTGCAACTAAGAAAGAGATTCGCTCGTAACTCGGAATTCTTAGAAATTGCGGTGACAACGAGCACCGTCTATTGCAAATATCGAGAGCAACTGTCGGCTGACTGCAGCGTTTCAAGTCTTTTGTGTTTCGGGCGGGTCCAAGTTCATTCAGATCCTTTGGGTAACGCTGACCGGAGAGACTACACTGTAAAATATTATTTTGAGAATTTACAATGACTCGTTGTGCAGCAAAAAATTACAAGGACTTCACTGTGAAAATACTTACAAAACTGGTTTTTAACCACGAATTTGTTATAGAAATACATTTTTTAAGTATTTGTACAGTAATGTCCTTATAATTTTTTGCTGCAATTGTAAAGTTACAAAAAAATTTACAGTGTAAGCGAAGGTTGTATTGGAACTCAAGAATACTGTTTTGTCAAGTAAGCTAATGAGTAAAATTGTTGCTAATGAGTAATATTGTGCTTCTATGCTGTCCTAGAAGCAGCGTTATTAATTACTCGTACTTCGGCTGTTTTTTCTTGACGCTGAGATGGGTACGTAAACATTATCAAACAGTTTAGGATTCGTCAGGAGTGGACTTTGTTTCCGGAGAGAGTTTTTGAAAAAGATTTCTCGTTCTCTTTTGGTTCTCTCACAGTTTTAACGGGATGTAATTTAGCTCTTGTCTTGATTTGTCTCTACAACCAGTATTAGGGTTATTGCGTTTCCCAATTACGAATAGGTAGGATTTCATCGAGTAGCGCGCTAAGCGCAGTTGGATTGGACGGCGTAGATTTAAGGCGTAGCCACATGGTGAAAATAAGTTGACGTAATATGAGTTTTAATTAATAGCACTATTAAGTTTTCACAAAGAAGCAGATTACTTTAGAGCACCAAGTTCCAACAGAAGTGGGAACAAGGGCTAGAGAGAGTATCAGCCAGACTTGGAATTATACACTTGATTATATTGTATATGAATATCAATTTGGGATCTTAACAATCGTCAGCCGCTCCATGTTCAGTAATGAGCAAAAAAAACTGTACTTGCCAAATCACAAAGGTCTAATTAAGCCTCTCGAGGCTGATTTACTTTCATTAAGGGGCGAAAGGGCTTTACCAATTGTTTACGAAGTGAAAGGCCGACCGCGAATTTTGAAAGCGAATTTCGCCTTTTGAGCAACAGTTCTGACTGACACATCTGAATTGGTTGGAAGAATAGACAACATTCATTAAAGAAAGCAAATATATTTTACAAAGGCCACTAAACGCAGTAAATAGCAAAAAGGCTTATCTGCGAACAAAAATGCCCGATCTATCTTTACAAGAATTGCGTCGTCTATCTTTACAAGAATTACAAGAAATGTGAGCCAAATAACAGATAAAATATGGTGCAGCCTGAACAGGATGAAAGAACTGTGACCATCAATACTTCTACATCTTTCACTGTATTGTTTATACACTATTTAAATAACATTTTGTTTCAAACTTCGCGGTCTACCTTTTTGTATAAACAGGGATTGGTTGAAGCTCCAAGCCCCTTCACCCTTTAATGAAAGTAAATCAGCCTCCAGAGGCTTAATTAGACCTCTGTGAATTGGCAAGTACAGGTTTTTTGCTCATTACTGTTCATGTAACTGAAAGTTTCTGTTAAAAACGCGATCCAACCCCAGTAAATTGCGCTTTAACATTGGATAAGATTATTGACAGATCTCTTAGTAGACCATTTATAATTAGATCTGTTCAGAATGATCGAATGTTTTAATGAAAGATCCGACATAGCGGCATAGATATTTTCACGTGGTTGACTTGTGTCCTGACAATGAACAACCGGTAGATGGCGTTAGCTAAACGGTATAAAGCGAGCGGGATTTTTTTTTTTAAGGGAAGTGTTCCACTCAGTCTTTGTACTATTAGTTCTAATTTCGGGCTCTGGATTAATACGTACTTAACAACGACATCCAAGATAACAAACACGACTTGCTGACTACTGGGCAAACGGAAGGATAGGTACTAAGGTATAACCTTACTTTGAAAGATGGTGAAGCAACTAGCAATTGCTTTAGTTTTTAAGCAAAAATTGGAAGGGAATTACGCAACTGCTACGTATGGTTTTGGGTATAGGAGGCCTATGACTGGTATATCTTCGGGTAGCGTAGGAAAGCCGTTAGGATGAATTTGCCGAAATTCGAGACCGTCTTTCTTTTTAGCTCTCCCACTGATGCAATAGACGAAAGACCATAGTTCATGTTTTGTACTTGTAGGTTTCGCTGCTGTTGTCGCCGTATGGAAGACACGGCGTGCATGAAGTCTTGGTCGCGGTTTAGGAAGTTTTTGCTGATGATCGTGGAGCACGCGGCTTTTGAGTGGACCGTGCTGTTCCTCATTTTCGGCTCCAGCATTACTCTCTGTTTTGAAGATATCTACTTGGACGAGAATCAGCAGCTCAAGACTATACTCAAGTGGACCAACTTGACCTTTTCGGTGCTCTTCGCCATCGAAATGTTGGTCAAATGGCTCGCCTTGGGGCTTAGACAATCTTTCTCCTCCGTATGGACCACGTTGGACTTTGTTATCGTTATGGTGAGTCGTCCTGGCAGCTAACTTGGCGAACAACGTGCCTCTCAACCTTCAACTTAAAATACAATCTGATTTTTTCCCTTTCAATTTATTTTTTTTGCGTATTTTTAATTTTCCTTCCTTTATTTTACTTTATATTTTTAGTGATTTATTATATTATTTTACGTTATTTTTATTTTACATTATTTTTCTTTAATTTATGCTCCTTTCTTAAAGTAGTTTACGTTTCGTTCTAAAGTTTCCCTTTTCTCAGGTTTCGATTGTGAGCGTGGCAGTCGAAGAGGACACCAATTTGTCTGCTCTGCGCTCACTACGGACGTTGCGGGCTCTGCGGCCCCTACGGGCCATTTCGCGTTGGCAAGGGATGAAAATTGTCGTCAACGCGCTCATGTTTGCCATCCCGGCCATTTTTAACGTCTTGTTGGTCTGTCTGGTGTTCTGGTTGGTATTTTCAATCTTGGGCGTTCAACTCTTTGGGGGCAAGTTCTACAAATGCGTGAACAAGGACGACGAACGACTCTTGACGAGCGTAGGTCACATGGAAATGTTCTTCAAATCACGTTCCCATAATTGATTCATTCCTTTCCTTATTTTTTTATTTGTATTTTCATTTTATTTTCGCATCGCGTAGGAAGTTGAGAACAAGCTCGAGTGCCTTTCGAAGAACTACACATGGGAAAACTCGAAGATTACCTTTGATCATGTCGGCCACGCGTACCTGGCATTGTTCCAAGTGGTAAGGAACTCAGTTTCTTTAATTTGCGCAATTTAGTTGGTTTTTGGAGTAATTGAGTGGTAATGACCGGTGGTCTGTAAATTCTGGTATTTCGTGTTTAGGCAACTTTCGAAGGTTGGATGGAAATCATGGCGGACGCGGTGGATGTCCGGGGTATCGATTTACAGCCGGCGCACGAAGCCAACCTGTGGGCGTATTTCTACTTTGTGATCTTCATTGTATGCGGGGCGTTTTTCACGTTGAACCTTTTCATCGGTGTAATCATTGACAACTTCAACATGCTGAAGAAGCGATACGAAGGAGGCGTGCTCGAAATGTTTCTCACCGAGTCCCAGAAACATTATTATACGGCCATGAAGAAGCTCGGCAGGAAAAAGCCGCGAAAAGTGATTCGGCGACCGCGGAACCGTTACCATGCGTTATTTTACGACATTGCCATGTCCAGGCGGTAAATTACCTTGTTCCTTACTTAAGTATTAATAGTTAGTTTTATCCCTCACGTGACTTTAACCTTGAATTCGCCCAACATTTTAACCCGCGTCCACACTCTGCTTGGAAATTGGTGTAGAGTTAATAATGTTGGGTCATTTGTGGGGTAAACTTGAGTTTACTCTTAATTGACCGAACCTCTACTCTAACCCTAACTATGCTCACACGTTCGAGGTTAAGTTAGGTAGAGGAGGGATGTGACAGTATACACGTGGGACAAACCGTACAAAAATCATTACTAATGAACTACGACAGGTTTAGATCTGAAAAAAATCGTACACTTAGTGAATACGACGAAGCTTACACGAGAAAATTTTCGTCGAAAAATATTGAACCGTTTTTGAGAAAATAAATAAAAACCGAATTTTTGGCACTTTTTGTAAGAAACGGGTCCTGTTTATTTCGTTGTACCACTCATAATATGTATCTAAAAATAAAATAAAAATTACTTTTACGTAGCTGATAAGTTAGAGAATAACTCCTCCAAAGATTTGTTCTAAAATCGCTGTCCTGATTTTGCACGAGATTTTAAACTCCAAAGGGATGATTTAGTACGGTTTGGACTGAGCCATTTGCATTGCCTTTTGTTGTTGTGAATAATCATTTTTACAAAATCGTGCGTTTCCTTGCACTAACTTGAGCTAGGATGATTCCTATATCGAAAGGGAGTATAACTGTTAAGTTTTCGTTTAGATATTTCAAGTCTATTATGTATTTTTAAAAAAGGCAATCGACTAGTTTTCTTATGGCAAAACACACGGACAAATCGCACTACACCCAAGTCCAAATTGTATCCCCGGTATCTCGTTTTGGACAGTCGGAGGTGCCTCCAGTTTTCATGGTTGTTTGGTTTTGTTTTTAGTGTTTTTTAAGCGTACATATATCTCATTTGATAGCCAGGACACCAGGCCATCTGACGAATGTAGTTTTAGGCTACAGTTTTGTCTCCACGTGGAGTGAAAAATAAACTACAGAAAAGTGTCCACACTGTCCCATCCCTCCTCTACAGGTCTCCAAAAAATTAATTAGCCTGGGAAAATCTCTGTCGTTGTGAGTTAGCGTCGAACTTTCTTTATCGTTCTCGACTCTCTGTCATAACTCTTTCCAAGTTAGATAAAGGTAAGGTACACGGTAACCCTGGGTGCGTTTATCTAGTTTGTCATGTAACCCTCGATTTGACCCTGTTCATACGCTGGTTAAGTAATGATAACTAATTGTCTCCTATGTTATTACATCCTTGAGTTCGCTCTACATTCCAACCGTTGTCCACATTTGGTACTGCACTAAGGTTCGCACGTAAGCCAAGTACCTTAGAGGATTTTTACCCCCGAATTTACCTTGTTTTTATCGTTTCCTCAATACTTGGTCAATGTTAGGCATATCCTTATGTTAGTGAGGATTTTTCTTTGTAAATTCTCATGTAAATTCCTTGGTAAATCCTCATATCAGTTACCCACGGATACTTGACCCCTTGCGTAATTTTATGTTCAAATTCACCATGTCTTTTACCCTGGTTCATACTACACTTCGCATGTTTCGTACGAGATCTCATGTAAACACTAGGTAATTTTACCTTCTCAATTTACGCTACACCTTATATGTTAGGTCAACGTAAACTTGGTTAAGTTCTAGTCCTCCGAGGCTTGGTAGTACTAATTCTGAGCAAAGCTTCTCAGACATACGTCCAACAATAAACAAAAAAAGCTTCTGACTTGACCAGCATAATTTCAGCCATCGCGCCACCATTACCGTCCTAAAAAAAATAGCGCCCACTATTACCATCTAGTGCCCAAAATGTCGACACTTAAATTCTTGAAAGACAGCAGACATGGGCGACGGGTGATCCAAAATTTCGCGCATTAAAACATCGATTTTCTTTCCTCAGTGCTATAAAAATACACAATCCTACGGTGTTATGCAAAACTGACAGCTGCACTGGGACAAAAATGAATGTTTCCATTCTAAACTCACAAAATTTGACTAACAATTCATGTTCATACCACAAAGCTGTTACGTAAACGTTACCCGAACATTATTTCCATTATTTCCCTCATTTCCTTCTACAATGCTTGTCTAAGAAATACCCTTTGAATCGACTTTTTTATGATACCGAGAAGAAATTTAGCGTACTGGTCCCTTGAACTTTCATTCTTGCCCAATTTCGTGCGATCTGCAAAAGGGTTTTTCTTTGGTTCATTTTTTACCAGTGCGGTACAGTACTCGCACATAAAGGAAAGAAAAACAGCTCAAGTTCTTTGCTAACGCCACGGCAGTTTCGTGAACGGTGTCCCACTCCACTTCTTTCGAAGGTTCCGTGACCCGCAGCAAAGTTTTCTCTAATAGGGAATTTCATTGTTAGCCAGTGTCGGGGTTCCATTAAAGACTCCGGTTGCAATAATTGTGTATTGACTATGAGTAATTGTTAGAAACAATTAATAATTCCCACTAAGGGAATTTCTGCATTACTAGCGTATCTTATAACGCATCTAGAGCGAAAAGAGTTTAGGGGAATTGGAGAAAAAATTCCCTGAATTTACTTTTGTCCAATCCGTGTGAACAAAAATAAAACCTTTTACTTCTCCTCATTCCTTTTCACCTCTAGTTGACTTCGACATTTCCACTTACGTAAAACCTATTTATTTTCATTTATTTTCTTTTTCTTAACTCGTCCAGGTTCGAAATTGCCATCTTCGCCATGATTTTCGCCAACATGGTCGTCATGGCTGTCGAGCACTATGGCCAAAGTCGGGTAGTACATTTTGTCCTGGAGTTGTTTAACGCCCTTTTCACCACCATGTTTGCCTTAGGTAAGCACACAAACTCAAAAAAAAATCTACAAAAATAACAAAGAAATCACAAATTTTTTCACCACGGCGTTGAAGTATTCAACTTAAAACCGCACGTGAAACTTTTCTTAAATTTATTCACCTTTCCTTCACAGAATCTGTTGTCAAGATAATTGGGTTGCGCCACCACTATTTTACCATTCCTTGGAATTTGTTCGACTTCGTCCTCGTCTCGGCTTCCGTGCTCGGACTCATCATGGAAGATTTACTAGCGGAATTTCCCGTTTCGCCCACATTACTGCGAGTCGTTCGCGTGTTTCGCCTCGGGCGAGTTCTGCGTCTCATTAAGGTATTTCCATCACTCGGCGCCTCACAATCATGAACTGAACTTTAACCGGTTTTTATTTCCAGGCTGCCAAAGGGATCCGCAAATTGCTCTTTGCGTTAATTGTCTCCCTCCCGGCCTTGTTCAACATCGGAGCCTTGTTGGCACTCATTACTTTCATCTACGCCATCATAGGTATGGCGCTCTTTGGCCATGTCAGGCAACAGGGCGCCCTCACCGATTTGGTCAACTTTGAGACCTTTGGTCGCAGTATGCTCCTGTTATTCCGGTAAGACCATCCGTTTTATCATCGCAATCAAGTGTCCTATGTCTCTGACTCCCTTTTAAGGATGATTCGTTACTTAAAAGTAATTTTCAACAAAACTGTACACGGATAGCGCAGAAGTCTAATTAGGCCTCTTGAAACTCATTTACCTCCATTAACTGGCGAAGGGGCTTTAAGCTTCAACCATTCTCTAGCTATTTAAAGGGTAGACAGCGATGTTTGGCACAAACTGCCCTTTTATTATTCAACACCACTGGAAGCATTGCACTTTCGTGGAATTTGTTGTTTAAATGGTGTGTAAATAACACGACATAAGGTCACTGTACCGCCCTTCTCTTATGGATGTTTACGTGAAAAACTTGCGTGGACGATGTTGCATTTACCACTCAATGTTTCTCGAAGTAATCTTGACAGTAAAGTTTTGATTGATAATCGGTACAATCTTACGAAGAGATTGATATGTTTGCACTTTCATTGCACTTTCGTTTTTACTTGCTAATCCCTTTGCCCTTGTCACTTTCATTAGCTAGACCCTTCACTTACCGTTTCACTTTTCCTTAGGATTTTCCCTTCTATAATCCTTTTAAGTTTGTACGTATAAAAGGTCATGATTGTAAATACAAGTTAGTCTAGCCCCAGAATGGGTGTTCATAAGTTTCGTTGAACTACATTGTTGTCCCAACACAACAGAGATTACTCTGAAAAAGGCAAAAAGATAATTTACAACTATTCAAGGATTTTCTGCTTTTTTACAACATTTTGAATTTCGAAAATTTATCTACGTCTCCACAAGGGACACACTGAAATTCAATTTGAGATTTACTAGGCTGACCCTCCAATTCAATGATTGAATCAGGAGACCGGCCTGGGCACCATATAAATTGGGTTCTCTTTACACAACAGTCAACATTTGAGTTTTGCCAAACATGGAGGGGGCTTGCGCAACAACTATTTCTCCGTAGCAAAGGGAAACTTTACTAATAAACTTCCCTTTAGTTTTACTGACTGTACCTCATTTCTATTGGAAATAATATATGAAAAGGCTGGATCAGTCAAATCCACTACAAGAGCTCGAGACTAATTTAAGTATTTTTTATCTGGCCATTATTTGGATTTGGAACTGCATCGCTGGCGGTACGAAGGCCTGGAATTGAATTTTCCATAATAAAAAGGAATGGTCAGCTCATTTGTGGCGGCTTAGGCACAAATCTGCTCCCTAGTAAAGAGGAAACTTTACTATCATACTTTCCTATAGTCGTATTGGCATCACCCAGGCTTGGGCAAAAGTCCAAAAAAAAAGGATTTGAGGCAAGTCCAAGTCTGTTTGAGATTTTAAAAGGAATTGCACCTCCAAATCCTAGCATGATTTTTGCAACAGAACCAATTCCAGTTCCAAGTCCAACTCCGCTCTTCACCATCACAGACAAGTCCAACTCCAATCCAACTCCTAGAATTTGATTTGTACAAATCCGGAAGTCACAGGTCACTTTAAAAGAATCTTCCAAACAATAATAACCTTTCACGAGGGAATAATACTTGTAAATGGTGGACTCCATTTCGCATAAAATCCTGACGGAGACTGATAAATGAGAACTACCTTACTGACTGTACATTAGCGTGTTGACCTTTTACTTTTGACGCTATTCTTAGAAACCTAAAAATGCAAGCCCACAGTACGCTACTTGTTTTTCCCCTATTATTCCTTATGAGCACCTCTTACCTTTAATACCTCATTTTCTACAGAGAGTACCTACAAACTACCGAGAATTTAATTTTGATGAAAGTTCAGCTTTTACTAATGATTATTTTCTTGGACGGATTTCCGACATTTCTCCCATAACCCAAGTCCCTTAGCGTCGAAGTCCAACTCCCTTTCAATTCTGGCCATAACAGTTGGTCTACAATCCAAGTGCACGTTCAACTCACTGAACAAAAAGGACTTGTCGGATTTGTTCAACTCCGCAATTTGCTAAAAAATGAACTTGATCCGGACGTAAGTCCAGTTCAACTCCAAGCCCGCCCAAGCCTGGCATCACCATATTTCTATCAGAAATAATATGAAAAGGCGTGACACGGATCAGTTAAATCCTTTAAAACAGCTTGAGGTTAATTTCTGCTGTTTTTCTGTGGATATAATTTATATTTGCATCTATGGCGGTATTAAGGCCTGGACTTGGATTTTGATTTGTCAAATTACAATTACATGGTCTTGGATTTTGTTCAAATTCATTTTGGGGGGCTTAGGCACAAGTCTTGCTAAACACTTTCACTGCTAAAAGGAGGTCAATCAGCCTCAAAATATTTAATTAGACCTCTGCGCTATACCCTATACAGTTTCGTTTGCCCAACATAGTACGTGCTGTCTACGTGAGGAGAGAATGTCCCATTAGGGCGCTTTTAACGATTCATAAAATTAAGGTTGATGACCGGGGCGGGTTGGAATGACATTTTGGACCCATTGTTGGCCCAACCGCCCGATTGCGATCCGGACTATAAAGGTTTGCCCAACGGAGATTGCGGCAACCCCGCGCTGGCCGTTTTTTACCTCGTAACCTTCATAGTGCTCTCTTCCATGATTGTCATCAACATGTACATTGCCGTGCTCCTCGAGAATTTCAACCAAGCCCACCGTGAGGAAGAACTCGGGTTAGGCGAGGAAGATTTGGAACGCTTTTATGTCAAATGGTCCAGGTATTTTATATTTTTTAAAAAGTAAATGAGGCTTTGGCGTACTTGTAAAGAGTAATTCATTTTGTCGGTTTTTGCTTAGATTTGACCCACACGCGACCCAGTTTATTTGCCTCGAACAACTCTCGGAGTTTATTGCCAGTTTAGATCCGCCCTTGGGAGTTCCCCGACCTAATACTGCAGCCCTCGTCACCCTCGACATCCCCATCGCGAGCGGGGAACGCCTACATTGCTTGGATATCCTGCATTCTCTCACGAGACGTGTACTGGGCGATGTGGAGGACACGGAACATTTCCGCAAAGTAACAACCTGTGTTTGGCGAACTTGGCATAAAAAAATGACATTGTTTGCCTTTTACAGCTCCAAGAACAAATGGATGAGAAGTTCAAGAAACAATTCCCTAACCGACGCCACATAGAAATTGTGTCTTCGACTGCCAAATGGAAACAACGAGACATAGCGGCGCGTACCCTTCAGAGAGCCTGGAAGGATTACGTGAGGTAACCTTTGACCAACCGGAAAATTTGCTTCAGTGTTTTATCACAGCGTTTCGACAGTAATAATATTTGTAGTAATATCTAGTGCACAAGTTTGAAGTATTATCGAAAAAGCTTAAAGCAAATTTGGAAACTTTCGTTTCAGTTTACCTGTTTTCTAATATTTGACAAGCATACTTACTGAACAATACTCGTAAAACGGCCCAGACAAACCGTCCTGGGAGGAAGCCTTGTTTTGGGTCACAAACGTTCGGAAGACGCTAAAGATGGACACCGCTCGCGCAACTACCGGGCCGTTAGATATAGGACGGTTTGTTTGGGTCTTTTTTTTACTGTACAGTACAACGCACGACTGTACAAACCTAGTCGGAATGTGTAAAATCAGCAACACGACGAAGCCTAAGACGAACTATCAGTAAAAATAAAAGATGCGAGTACTGACAGAAAATCAAAATCAAATCCGACAGATAGTTTTCACAAAATACCCCTGAAAATCTTTAGGGGATAATCCACCCATATTGTGAAAATTACTTATCTGAACTTAATTGTACATTTCGTCATAAAATAACAAAATGTTATCCACTCTACAAATTCATATTAAAAAAAAGTTTTACATTTTAACTCATCTTGAAAATATTGAACGTGAGTTTTCTTCCAAATGTTGGAAACTTGTGCACTATATCTTGCTATAACCTACTCTACTAACCATAACCAGGGCCGTACTCGGGATTTCATTCCGGGGGAAGGGTGAAATTCAAATCTTCGGGCCTTTTGGGCATTCTCCTATGTTCACCATTATATGAAAAAATGGGTGGGCGAAGGGTGTAAAACCTCCTAACACCCCTGGGGTACGGGGGTGACCATAACATTACTATTGACACGGTTTGTTGAAATACTGAAGCATTTTTATGAAAGGCATCCGAAGATTTTCCTCGTAGTATTCGCCTATCCCAGGCATGAATACACTGGTTGTTTTATTTAAATCTCATTAGGATACATTTAAATGCATAGTTATTCAACACTGATAATAAGAATAGTGATAACATTATCAAATTTTTATTAAAATTCTTACTAACAAGTTTTTATTTATTACTCATCTGGGTTGAGCTAGGCTCATTGCCGCTTGTATTGATCAGTCTCTTTCTTTCTTCTTCGGTTCTTGTAACCTGAACACTACTACTAACAATTTTATTACCAAAAGTTCTTACTAAAATTCTTACTAAAATGTTATTACCAAGATTCTTACTAAAAATTGTATTACTAAATTCTTACTGAATCTTTGTAATGGTATTAGTACAAACAAAATGTATTACTAGGCGTCGTGAAGAGCAAGAAATGCGAAGATTGGAGAAAGGCGACATGCAAACGCAAACTTCCAGTCCGGATCCCGAGCGTTCTTCGTTGCGTTCCATGCTCAACCGCGTTTCTTCATTCATCCACACTTACTTCGGCGAGGGCGCCAACAGTCGCCGCGGCTCACCCTCGCCGTCGCATTCGGTGGTGCTGTCGCGCCAAGCGTCCCTCCGGAGACCCAACAGCAATAATAATAATAGCGGCCCGCGAGGGTCCATTTCGTCATGCCAAGCTGGCGGCACTTACTTAGAGACACCGGCGCCCCCTGGCGCCGGTCTGTATACGCTCATGCAGCCCCATATGAAAGGCAGTGTGTGGAGTATTGGCACCGTAGTGGTATCGGCCCAAGTCCACGGCAACGGACCGGGCAAGGACCCCCAGAACCCCAATTTGAACGCAAGTTGGCACAAACGCCGGGCGTCGCACATCGACGCCACCTCGACGCCCCTAGTCAGACTACACTTGCCCGGTACAAGCCAGCCCTTCCCGACGTCGCCGACTAATACCAGATCAGATGTGATTGTGAAGTTGTCCAGAGCGAGTGAAGATTCGACGCCCACATGATAAAGGCCACCACCCCCGTCCCTTCGCCATGTTTTTGACCCTTTGTGGGCCATTTCGAGTTCGATTGGTTGTTAACTGCCCTAAGAGAGCAACGAAGGAATGCATACACACGAACTTTGCTCAAACTTTACTCATACCCAGTGCAATCGCTTGTTCCGAGCCGTGAGAGAAGGAAAATTATGCTAATGCGACAGCTACGCCGTGGAAAGTGCGAGAATGGGCGATTTTTTGTATGAACCTGCCAGTCAGCGAGATAATCAGAAAGGGGGTTTGCGAAAAATGGAATCGCTTCGGAACAATCGCTCAGTGCAAAGTCGAACTACGCTTGGCTCACAGTAATAATAGTAATAAGGAGGTAATACAGATTTAAAAAAAACGGAGAAGAAAACCTGAGATGAGGATTACTATAGCCGTGGTACAGTAGTCTGCATCCATTTCCATGTGTAAAAATCTTTTCGAGAAATCTCAACCATGAGTCTTGCAATGTCTTTTAAAACTCCCGCCCCCTTCAAATTATACTACCTAGTTAAGGTTTTCTCCCCTATAATGTGCCCCCTTGCTTGTGTTATATGCAATAAAGCCTTTCCACTTGAACGTCTTCTAGAAAATTCTCTAACACCCATATATTACATTAAATTGTGTATCATAATATATTTTTATTTTATATTTTTAAATGTTAATTTTTTCTTTACATTTTTATACATTTTTTTAAATGTATACTTTTATTTAAATTTCTTATGTTTGTAAATGTGTGTTTTTATTTATATAATTTATATTTGTACAATATTTTCTAGTGAAAGCTGGAATATTTTCTAATATTTTGTAATCATCGATATCGGTGCTTAAAAATTGCGGCAGTTCCATGGGGCCCAGCGTAAATGCTTAGTGGTGCCCAACTACGCGCGCAGCAAACAGTAGGCTATATAAAGAAAGTTAAGAACAAAGAGTTCTGATCATATTGTGTCAGCTCTTATTAAACACCAGATTTCGTTTTCAAGTAGAAAGTGCTTGAAAAATACCATGAGCCATATGAGAACCACTCAAATATAGCGCTCAGCGTCACGCGGTTTGCTGTCTCAACCCTGGTTACGTCAAATAATACTGCGTAAGGCTGTAAAGCTAAATAAGCTTCCTTTGTGTAGTTTTCCTCCTTAGATAAGCGCCAGGAGATAATAATCAATTGCTTCCTATAGTTAGATAACTAACACCCAAAGTAATGTTCTCCCATTTCACGACGCGATTCATTCCATTTGCGCAAGTTTCCTTATCTGACTTCGGCGTAGATAGAAGCCATATATGCGATTCAAGCAACGAGGGGGGGATAAAACAACAATAACGCCCACTTACCCGATTTTGAAATGCGCGCCGCAAACACAACTGGTCATCATCCATAACGGGCAAAAGGAAGGAATATCAGTTCTGTTACTTCATTAAGAAGAACGGAGTAAAGTAAGTGAGGCTTTTCTGTGCAATTGGTACGCACTGTGTGAGTTCACTACACTATATGAATTATTGATAGAACAAAATCACAGCAGAAACGTTCGGCAGTTTTCCGTCTTCCTCCCAACGAAATCGGCGGCAAAATTTAATATCGATATCGGCGATTTTAAGCTAGCAGGGAAATATTCCAGGTTTCGCTAAAAGAATATATAATTTGTTCACTTTAATATATATATTAAACACATAAAAAATATCAAAATAATTCGCGTTAATTATTTCTCGTGCAAATTTTGTCGAAAAGGAAATTGTACTAAAAGACAATCTAATTCTTTTTAGTATCAAGATATCGGTCCGCCATGTTGTCGATTACACGATTATTGTTCTTCCTCTGCCTCATTCCCCAAATGACGTGTGTACGTGGCGATGTCAACAAAGTCTATTAGGTGGGACTTTACTCGTTTTCTTTCCCTTGTTTGGCCAGTTTTGAACAATACGTTTGTTTCTAGGTATTAGGAAAGAACTACAGAAGCCATGAACCGCGCCGAAGGCCTTGTGCAAAGACGTAACGTTGCTCGCGAAACGGGTAATGTTGACATTCGGGGGACGAACGAGGATTCAGGAGAAGATCAATCAGGCGAAGAACGTAGGGACGAAGACGATAAAGAAACGCGGCTTACGCTCATGGAAGAAGTACTCTTACTAGGCCTAAAGGACAAAGAGGTATGAGATTCATTAGTGCGAATTACGCTGCAGTTGTTTATTGTCCCTGTAATTGCTATTATTATTGCAGGGCTATACATCTTTTTGGAATGATTGCATTTCAAGCGGATTGCGAGGTTGCATCCTTATCGAGCTTGCCCTGCGTGGGAGAATCGAACTCGAAAAGGGAGGAATGAGGAGAAGAGGCCTCCTGAGCCGAAAAATTATCCTCAAAAATGACACGCCTACTGGCGATGTTTTGCTAGATGAAGCACTCAAGCATATCAAAGAAACAGACCCACCCGAAACAGTACAAGGCTGGATTGAATACCTAAGTGGTATGAACTCAGTACTACAGTCTTATCCTAATCTTTGCAAAATTCAAATCAACCGAGCATTTAACTTATCTCCTTTTTATTTCTTTACTTTATTTAATTAGTTTCATTATCCTTTTAACTTTCATTAGCTTTTAGCCTCGTATTCCTTAAGTTTTAACGAGTTACGTCGTTTAACTTGGTCTCAATTTGCATGTGATTTGAAAAAACTCACCCAAATCCACTTCAAAACATTATTTCTCACTTCAACATTCTAACCAGTGAAGCAAAGTCATGTCACTCTAAATGCTGCAAAAATTTAGAAAGGAAGTGGAAGTTATATTAGTGGAAATAGTGCAAGTTAAATCACTCTTTATCTATCTGACATTTTTTTTATAAAAAAGGGTCTTACGAATTTGACTAGACTGCAGTCAGATTTGGTGTGAAATATAAGTTAATTGGGTGTCTTTAATAAAAAAAAATATTTCATAGGTGAAACATGGAATCCTTTAAAGTTACGCTACCAGCTCAAAAACGTACGAGAGCGTTTAGCTAAAAATTTGGTAGAAAAAGGAGTTCTAACAACTGAGAAACAAAATTTCCTTCTTTTTGATATGACCACCCACCCCTTGACGGATAATGTGATGAAAACTCGTCTCGTCAAAAAAGTAACGTGACTCAGATAGCGTTAAACGATGCAGTAACTCAACTCTGTTAAATTAATGTTCGCAGGTGCAAGATGCCGTGTTATCCAAATGGGTAAATGATGCCCATCGTATGGACAGGCGTGTTCTCTCTCTGATTTTCTTAGCCCACGCCTCCGACGTGCTGGAAAACGCCTTCGCCCCCTTAAACGATGACGACTACGAATTAGCCATGAAACGGGTTCGAGAGCTGTTGTATTTGGACTTGGATGTAGAGAGCGCGAAAACCAACGCCAACGAAGTTATGTGGGCTGTCTTCTCAGCCTTTGTTAAATAAGGAAAATTCACACATCCAGACCTGTTTACGGAAAACAATTGTCTAAAAAAGATGAGTAGTATATATCCTGCATCCGTTGGCGTAACACAAAATTCCTCTGCATATACTAAAGAATTCCATTGTGGCTTGGGGGACAAAGGGGCTCCCTAGTGTGTGCAAGCACTAGTGTGCGTGTGTGTGGCGTGTGAGGAAAAGCAAGACTACTGTATTGTATCGTTTGTTTACTGCCTTTGATTTCACGGCACCCTTTTCCAGACTTTTTTCCGAATGTTATTTCAAGAAGTGGCTGTGATGGAATGTACGTTGGAGCTGACATTTGTATAATTCATGCTAATAGGAAAAAAAAGCACCTGCGAAATCAGCTCGCCCCATTTTGCAGCCCAATGTTGTAGAAAAACGGAAAAAAAATCTTTGAAAAAAAATCATTATTATTTCGTATAATTCAGCGGCGGATGGTTCTATGTACTATACAAATTCATAAGGCACAGGATGTAACTTTGTTCATAACTGCCTTATTGTTACAATAAATGATTGTCAATCAAACTTTGGGTAATTTTCTTATAAGAAGACAGTGATGTGAGCCGTGTTTATCGAAAATTATTAGAAAGAGCCTTTGGGAAATAATGCGTTAAGTTCTCTTATGAAACGAATGTAGTAAATGCAACGTTTTCTTCATTAATGCAGTATTGCCTTCCACTGACATTTTCTATTGACGTTTTCAGCTAGCACTTCACGAGTTTCTTCTACATCGAGGTTCGCATATTGATCGCGCTCTTGCATCTGACCAGATTTCTATCTCAATGCTCGGAAATCCTAGTTGACCAGAGTGAACGAAAGCGTTAAAGTTCATCAGTAAAATATATGATCGAATTAAGGCTTAACGAGCTTGGGGCGAAATTACGTGACCTGGGCGCCAAAGTAGGAGTGGCGCTGTTTTGATGTTGGGACAGTTTTGTTCGGACTTTCCAAAGTCTTTTCACGCTTGGAAGAAACAGACCTTTTTTAAAAATAGGAAGAGCAAAAAGTCAACACTCAATATGCATCTTTTGGTTCTAAAACAAATGACGTGAAAAATGCAGCAATTCTGGGTCCAGGTCTGTGTGTCTTCAGGCGTATCCTCGCCAATGGCGAACAGGGCGCCATGTTCTCCCATTCATGTTCCGTTTAATGTGCCTCTAAATCTTCGTCGAAAGAATACCGGCGCTATCTCCCGTTCTCCTTAACAGAACATCACAACGCATTAGCTGCCGTATGACATCTGGTTACTTGTTGCCTAAGGCAACTGTGCAGCTCATTGTTGAATTTGGGAGGCCGATCCAACAATTCGTGCACACTTACGCTAAAAAGACTAAAAGGACGCCTGAAAACTTAGCAAACCTGCGTGCTAATTATGGATGTTCCATGATTTTACCGGACATGGAGCATCCCCGGTCACGTGAATTATCCAGCGACACAGTAATAATATTCGTAATAAATAGGCTATCGTGTAGGAACTTTTCACGTATGTGGTTCTTGTGAGTAAAGAAGAGATAGTTCTGTCTCAGCGTTTGGAAGTTATGCATGCTTGTAAGAATATCAAAAGCGTAACTAAATATCCCTCACTTCACATTAGTTGTTGTTTTAATCCTAAAGGTATCCGCTTTTTTACTCAAGTGTGCTCCTAAGCAAGCTGATAGAATACATAAGTTGACAAAGTTAGGAATTTAAATCTTCTTTTTTGTTCCCGGTTTTTGATTTTCTAAGTTCAAAATGGCGTCCGAGGCATCTTCCGACAGCACTTAAGGGTCACCTTCGGACAGATAGTTGATATTCAGTAAAGAGCAGAGAGAAAGCAACCGGGATAAATTTGAAGTTGCAAACGTAAATACAACGATTAAAAAATTGGAAACGTGAAATGTTTCCGAATTCTGTGACAACCTGTAGGCCATCTTAATGAAGTGTGAGTTCAAGAACTTAATAGTACAGTACTGTGACGAAACTGAGGTCACTACAATTTTAGACAACCCAAGAATCACAGTTTCGAAGGGAACGAAGCATTTAGATCATGTTTCAACAGCGGAAAAGAGAAGAACTGGTCACCCTGGGCTGCTTTAAAATGACATAGGAAGAACTATTCAAAAGTTTGTATCGTTCCACCTGTTCATTGTAATAAAAAAAAATTCTTGACATTTACCCTCAAAATATAGTTGTGTCCGAACGTGCCCAACGCCCGTCCGAAGGTACCCTAAGTCTGGGCACCTTCTGACAAAATGTGAGCTTGCAAAAAATGATCGTACCTCCGGCTCGAAACAACAACTCGAAACAAAAAACTATAAACTGGAAAGGTAAGTCAGATGACAAGACTTCCTAAAAACTTGCACAAGTTTCCCGTTTCATTGAGACACAGAAGGCAAAAAATAGAAATTTACAGAACACGCACCACTCTCCCCTATATGCCCGCTGGCAGACCCATACGGCACCCACAAGTCGTTCCTCCCCCCATGGAGATGCTTATATAAGTCATCGTGGATTTCTGAAATAACTTTTATTGTTGCGGTTGCGTTAGGACCCAGAATTTGTCTAGCGTCACGGTCACGTCGGGAAATGAGACCAGCGAGGTCATGCGAACCTCAGGGATAAATTTTTCGTACTCATACTTCTTTTAGAGCCAAAAAACTTAGGGATTGAAAAATTCTGCCCACTGTCTGCAACGAGATCTCAATTCATTTAATTGAGAGTGACGATAGTCGTTTTCTTTCCCTTTTTTAACATCGTTGTGCGCCATTAGACTTAATTTCTTTTTCTCCCGAGGACGCCGTCGACTCTAACACCATCTCTAGGGAAATATCAGTAAGAAAGGATCTCGAACGCTGCTTAGTAAGTTTTCAGTTTTTGAAGTGAGCGGCGCTGCTTGAGCCTGAAGTTAATACTCTTCAGTGACCATATACACTCCCTTAGACATATGTATACGATGCCAATGATACTGTTGTGTCCAGCTGATAGATGAAAATAAATGTATTTACCGAGGAAAATATGTTGTGAAACTGCAAGTGAATTGTAACGTGGGTAATACATTCTATACTGAAGTTAAAATTTCATTCTTTATGGGAAACTTGTTACTAGCCTCGTTTCTAGAGCCTTAACCTTAAAAATATTCTTCACCCTGGATGCATGGCTTATTGGTGGAAAACCCCAGCGCTTTTCTGCGGAAATGGTCTACGCCAATTTTTTGGCTGAGAAATCCTCTTCCCTTTTCGTGTTGCAGAATGACGTTGCGCACAAGGAAACGTATCGGATGGAGAGCGTTATCAGAATCATTTACCCGTTAGAAAGGGCAAGGTTCACCTCACAACTTGAAAAACGGTTAGAATTCTTGAATCTTTTAGGTTGAGAGCATTTGTTCCAGTTGTAGGAAGATACCCATGAGGTACCACCGTCACCGTTACGTTTGTAGGTGACGCATGTCAAACAACGGAAGTTGGGGTCAATGAATTAGGGTGAAGGGATGAAGAGGGTGCAATGCTGGCGATTTGCAATACCGAAAGGTCAAAGAAAAAAGGACATGGTAATGTTGGAACCGCAACTTCTTTAAACAACAATATTTAGTAGAGTATTTACATCTAGTATTTACAAGCTAATAAAACAAAATTATTTAAATAACAATACAATAATACATAATTAAAATAATGTAAATCATTAAATTTTGAAATAATAAATATTGCATAGCAATAGTTAAAAGCCGACGTCGACTCCCGGGAAAATGAATAATAAAAATACTAATAGTAGAGCAATTAATATAAAAATAATAAAATAAAATTTCGATGGCTTAAACGAAAAGTATTAGTCGAGAGGGATTATTTTAAATATGTTTTTTAAATATTTTTGAATTAACGGAATTAAAAATTGAAAGCCCTCTTAACGAAGCATAATCGATTAGTTACGGACGGTAACATTGGTCAACTAGTGGTTTGATTCGTTAATCAAGAACTCTGGGTTTTAATTACAGTAATACTGACTTTGATCAAACCTTACCGAACCACGGCGATAAGTCTGGGTTACATCGACCCCAAAGTTACTTTATCCTTTGAGGGGTATCTTTCCGTAATGCCTCGAAATACGAACCAGTCAAGCGTTGCAAGTGTTCTATTGTATTCTGGCTGAGCGTTGTCCTCTCAAGGGCCGGGCTTTAGTTAAATATTCAATTTCTGCTGCTTGTAGTGCTTAGCATGTTGTGGTATTACCAACTCAAGAGGTTGTGCCTTCGGGGAAGGTGATTTTTTGTAAGTTGCTGTGCGTGCATGTATAGTGCACGCCCAACTCCAACATAAGAGCGACATAACGGATTTTGACATGTGTTTTTTTCCCGCTCGTCGTTTTTGGAAGCTTCAATCATTGCTCAAATGTGGTGATGCACACTGATGCACCACAAGTTACCTGGATAGTTCTACCTCTTATGCCTGTGACAGTTGCAGCAATTTAAAGCTCATCGCCGAATTTGTTGACTGGTGAATGAAAATGGGCGAAGACAACTTAAACGAAGGGTAAGTACATGTTTTTATTTTTACTCGTACTCGTTGGTATACATCAACGTACTCTGGACCAAACACATAATTTTATTGTATATATAGATATAATACTCTGTGTAGTTGTAGGAGTACATAAATCAGCAATTAACAGTTTACGGGTGCGACACGATAAGTTTGTTAATCGCACGCTCCTTTGAAATCTTCCGCGGTACAGCCAACGGTACAGCATTTGTGTAACAAGGTCATCTCGCGGATTTTTCTACGGCGGATTTTTTCCAGAGAGACAGTTTCGATGACGATCACTTCTACTTCACGACTCAGGGGCACTTTGTCTACCTCGTAGTAGGCTGGAAATCAAAATGAGAACGCTTGTAAGGAAGAATTCCGAAAAATATAAATTTACTTCGAAGTAGATCGTTGGACAGACTAGGACTTCGGCGCGAGTGCATACACGATTCACTGATTCTGCGGCGAAGTTCCATAATATCACACGGTTTATGGTGTATAGGTTTACCCATGGCTGTAGAATGCAACATAATCAAAACTGTGACACAAAGGAAGCAAGGTAAGCTACACATGTCGAGAAGGCTTAGGTTTTTAATGTTTCGCTGCAACTTCAGTCTTCTCTACACTGGCAATGCCCCTTAAATGCATCTTTTGCTGATGTTATGCCGTGCAGGGCCACACAGTACACGGACTCCAATTCTGCTGGCTTGGCGCATTAATTTTCAGGTTTCTTGTGTCGGTGTCGCATATAGGGAATTTGCGTCTCCCAGGGTCCATCTTTTCTTTTGAGACAAGCCTGGAGCTCTCATCGTATTTTTCACCAAATTTTACAGCAAGAAAAGCCCTATCAGCATTACTTATTGTCAAATATTTCATTTCTGAATATTTTTCGTAAATAATACTGTCTAAGGGCCCTTTACATTTTCCTTTTGAATTCTGCCTCAGCAATAAATGTACCCAAGCCATTCTGTTTACGGAGCTCGTCAGGAAAAAGAAATACGACCAAGTGAATTACCCTGTGCTAAATACATAGCACGTGTGTGATTCATACGCGATTCTTGCGCGTTGAGTTCGCATAGCTACTGCAGTTCCTGCTAACATTCAGGGTTACTAGGAGAGAGTCGGGTCGATTACAATAATGGAGGGTTTTTCATTCTACACGTTTTTTTCGTATGTTGAACATAGCAATGAACATATAAAATCCTTTATAAAAAGCAAAGAAAACATATTTCTATGGTTTTCTCGCGCACACTTTGTCCTTCGATATTAAATATTCGCTACTAGGAATTTGCGTTATTAGCAGCGAACGTTTGTGTTTTGACGACCATCAAGTACATAGGTTTCGTAATTTATAATATCAGTATTTGCTGTAATATCCTCGCGTTACAAGTGTCTCGACTCCCCGTTTTACAATGAATTCTTTTAGCCGCTGAATAGCTCTTGTTATTGGAAACATCCGTTGTTGTTCCATACCGTCTACGCCCAGAAGACTGTTGTTTTTTTGTTTTTTGTTGTTTTTATTAAGAGTACAGTACAACCCGCTTATTTGAATAGGCGCGGGACCGGACGGACTGTATTCAAATATCCGAAGTTGCTTATATAGAATGTTAAAAAACACGCATTGAAGGAGAAAATAGTCAATCTGCACTATCCTGGATTAATAATTAGATTAGTCTGTATAGTAACAATGTATAGTAAACCTACGCTACCGACAATAGGCGTCAGCCTACGTCGAGAATACATTTAACAAAATTTAGATTAGTTAAGTTTATTATTATTTTTTTAATATATATTTTTTAATGAGTATCCGGCGTAGGCTCCCCCCTATTGCCACTCTATATTTCTGACAGTTCGGTTTTACAATATCGTGGTCAGTATTTCATTCACAAGGGCCGCGTACAGGATAGTGCACAGGATACTATCCCGGGGGGAGGGGGGGGGGAGTTACAGGTGTATTATTATTATTATTACTATTATTGCGGCTTTCCAGTGTCAACGATTATTGCCAAATATCCATATCCAAATAAACGAAGTTATTTAGCATTGTAAGATATACAGTGGGACTTAAAAATGTTTTCACTAAAGCGAAATATTCAATTATCAAGTACTCAATTACAGTACTAGGTTACATTGAATTAAATAGGTTGAAAACCGAACCATCAACTTTTCATTATTTTTTTCGGAGTGTTCAAATAACCGATATTCAGTTAAGCGGGTTCGACTGTACATTACTTAAAACAATGTGTTAGTTAGACCATTTCTTATTTTTATTATGTATTATCGAATACTCGTAGAAAAAACCCTGCCAAAATAAATGAAAAAACTATCGCTAACTTTGTACTTGCTTGGACTGTACCTCTCGTATTCCGCCAATAAAACTATTGCACAGTTCAAATATAGTATTAGCTGATTGAAATAAATATACTAACGATGTTTATTACTATATTTTAGTGCTTGTATATTTACGGTAGTGAATAGAATGTAACAACTATAAACCTCGTTTTGAAAGTTGTGAACGAACCACTCACTAAGAGTTTTTCTTTTATTGTATTTTGAAGGGACGCAACAACAGACGATTACGACAAACTTTTGGAAACTCGAGCAGAACGAAATGCGCGTCGTCGATCTCTGATCGTAATATACATAACTACGTTTATTTTCATGTTGGGATTTTCAATTGTCTTGACCGGGGTTGCCCCGTACCTCCAACAGGTTTGGCCCATAACATTTCAGATTAACTTAATGCTCGTAATTTTCATATTTTTTTGTATCTAGCTGGATCCTACAGCAACGAAACCATTTTTGGGCATGGTAGTGGCAGCGTACCCTTTAGGCCAACTTTTCGCTTCACCGTTGCTCGGTTGGGTTGGCAATAAAATTGGTTCAATTAGGATGCCGTGTGTCTGTACGATGTTGATATATTCTGTGGGATTCGCGATGTACGCTTCGCTAGGAATGTTTCCCGAACCACGGAAATATTACATGTTGGTTTCGCGACTTTTCATTGGCGTCGCTGCAGGTAAAGCGTTGAAAACTGTCTCGTTTTGGTAATTAAGCTCTAATTCCTAGCCTCTGTGACATTGTGCTTCAGTTACGTGTCGATAGCCACTACTTTAAAGGAAAGAACTACCGCGCTATCCATCATTTCGTTTTCACAGTCCCTTGGCTTCATTCTTGGCCCTGGTAAAGTATTCCTTTACTTAAGCGTTCACTTTTTGCTTTAGTTTTCATTCCATTCTTTTAATTTATAATTTATTTTCATTTTATTTTAGTTAAATTTATTTTACATTTTGTTTTAGTAGTACATTTTGTTTTATTTTGCTTTCTACTTTTTATTTTTACATTTGTTTCATTTCTTTCCACATTTTCTTTTATTTTTCTTTCAACTTTTTCTTTCATTTTATTTTTACACTTGGTTTCGTTCTTATTTCTACATTTTGTTTTAATTTTATTTTGCAGCAAACTGCAATACAACAAACCCTTACCTTCTTACCCAAACCTTCCCTTCAACACAACAAACCATCCTTCCCAACAAGACAAAAACTCTAGAATGTTTTTACGTTTTTCTTCTTCCGAAAGGAAAGTTATTTCAGAGAGCATGCGACGGAAGAACATACTTTTTGAACTAGACGAGATCTTGGGGAAGAAAAGCATTTTATACAAAACTCCTTAATTAAGTGCTTAAATCAGACAGGAATTTCAGACTATATTTAACGAGATGAATAGCCTAGAAGACAGCCGAAGATGACGAAGCTTCGCTGAAGCGATTTCGGTCATCTATACAAACAAACAAACAAACGTTTTTCTTCCCTGGGACCGGGGAGCCCGTTTTTTCCGAAGAATCAATAGTTGAATCCAAAGCAGAGGACGTGGGGTTCAAGGAAGGCGTAGAAATGTTTTCGATAAAATCTGTAAAGTCATTAAACCGAGCTCTAGGGGGGTTATAGGCGTCTTTGCCTCAAGAACCGGCACTTCTACAGCGACAGCGGAGGCAGGATCAACTTCGCTGGAACTGTGACTATCTGTGGCAGAACCAGATAGTGCACCAGTGGATGTAGCCAAGATTTGACTCTTACAAGCTGAACTTTCTATTCAGACTTTGCCGAAACTGCTAATCACACCGTCGTAATCGAATTCCTCGACAGCTTTCAGATGCTGCAACAGGGGGTCAGAGTGTTTTGTCCGCTTCGCCAGCACTTTCGTTTTCTGAAGTGTCAGTGTCACTTTCCAATTGAGCCTTCTTGGCAGTTTGTGATGAATCCGTCAGCGAACTTTGCTTTCCCTTACTAAGTTGTGGAACGCGGTCAAGCAAGTCTTTAACGAACCCCAGAGCTAGTTCTGCTTAAATATCTAGCTCAGCTTCTTCAGGCGGCTTTCCTTATTCTGATTTCCTGGTTTCAGTTCCTGCAGCGGACTGCTCCACCTTCGGCGAAACGTTTTATTTAGCTTTTCATTGATCTCGCATGACTCCATTTGCACACTCACTGCCTCCCCAGATTTGCAAACTGTAATTACGCAAAGTAAACACCGCAGTTTTACAGGAGTAACTGCAGCAATTCAAATTTGATTTCTCCGTTCTTAGACTGAGGCCCAAAAAAGGGCACATCACCATTCACACTGAGTTTAGTAGCAACTTTATTATTCAAAATAGATTCCACTAGTTTCTGACAGGTAACAAGTAGTAACAATACGTAAATTAGTTTGCACGAAATCGGCCTACGTTGGATATTTGCAAAAGTACCAGCTGTTCACAAGTTTGACAGCTACGTAAATTTATTTTCGTTTGTTTTATTATTTATTTTTTTCGATTTTTTCCACTCATTCTTTACCATTCATTTTATTCCCGTCTTTTCTTTCTAGTCATACAGTCGGCGTTGTATTCTTTGGGAGAAGAAGGCACCTGGGATGGACCTGGTAGCATGACCTTGAACATGTATACAGCCGCAGGCTGGATGGCTTCCATCTTAGGTTTTTTCAACTGTTTTTTGTTCTCGCCGTGCATTTTTATCGAGTTCAACGTCGGCAAAAAGGAAACTCAGTACCTGAAAGCACAGCAATTGGCTCAAAATGATGGTAAAATGTGGACTATAATAGAAAACGTGATTCGCTAACGTTCTTAGTCTAGATGCCGTCCCGTTGTCTAAGAAAAAGCTGGACAAAATGGCATTGATTGTTTGTTTGGTGTCGTTTGGTATCGTTTTGTTCAACTTTATACTTACGGAGACGTAAGCGAGCCATTTGAACATTATGAACGAATTATTTTTTATCCAATTTTTGCTTCCAGGCTGGCTACAACTATCACAATGGAACAGTTGGGATGGGCGCCGGATGACGCTGTCTTTCGGGTTGGCATTACGTTAGCAGTGGGTGGAATGATTGGCGGAGTAGCGTTTTTCCTATGTGGACCTTTGGCTAGAAAGTAGAATTTTCCAGATGTTTTAGATTTGTTTATTAACTGACATTTGGAATAGATGGAACGAAAGAATTGTTTTGCTGGTCTTAGGTTTCCTGCCTTTAGTCGCAGGATCGTTAGTGTACCTCCCAGCTTTTAGCAGTGAATATCCGCCCATTAAGAACATGTCCCTTTTCACGGCAATACCAAGTTTGTTTTGTAAGAAACTCGAGAACTTTCGCTGATTGAATATGCTTGCTTTTAGTTTCAAGTGATATTAGCGTACCAGTGACGAGTCCGTCTAATTTGACAGAATCTGGGACGCCACCTGTGGCAGAAATGTTAGTCATGTCGTTGAATGACGCTGTCGGCTTGGGAAATCTTACCGCGGGAACCGAAGGACTGTATGGCTGCCCTTCCACGCAAGAATGGTGCTTTTATACCCATAAAATCGAAGGTATCCAATTTATCGTTGGATTCTTTCTAACTTCCATCGGATACTCGTTTGGCCTGTCGATGAGCATTGCCAATTTCAGTAAAATGATAGGATCCAGACCGCAGGTATTATTGTAGCATATAACAGATTTTCTTTTTCTTTTATCGGCCAATTTATTATAGGGAACCTGGATGGGATTCATGAGTGCCTCAGGGTGCGTTGCCCGGATAATTGGACCAGTGTATGTTACGAATATATATACGAGGTATGGGACGTGGGCAACATTTGGTTCCATTGCAACCATTCTAAGTTGTGCAGCTGTAGTGAACCTCTGCTTTTATAAAAGATTAGCGCCCGCCATAAATACGAAAGTGAGATCAAGGAACGCGAAATTGTAAATTTAGTCGAAAAAATGAACGAAGAATGAACGAGAAATGAATGAATTGCACTTTCTGTCCACCCTATCGTTCCTAAATGCAGCATTCTTTAAATATAGGTTTCCTACGTGCTTAAGAGTACATGTACTGTGTTCCTGTTATTCTGGTGTACTTACAAACTTGATGTTCTTATTGTTGTGAATACTGCCCCCCCTTGTGAACTGAGGGAACAAACTGAGTGTTGCACATCGTGAGGTTGGATGTCGTACCGCAGCGTGTTGCAAGATTTTCCATATTACGTTAATAGTCGAAGTAAGTTAACAGATTTTTTTATCTAAAAAGTTTCCAAAGCTACAGATAAAGAACATTTCAGTCCGTAGATGTGTCGCAGTGGGAAAAAAATGTATTAACTCTAGCTTACAACAGTTCTCAACAATGTGTGCGGGCACGTACACATAAGTAGCCTACAGTACGTGAAGGGTCTCCAAAAAGTAGTCGGCAAGGGTTTACAATTTCGAGCATTTACGGCTTTTAATTGACTTTAATACCCAGCCTGTTGTTCCTTTATTTTATAGTCAATTCTCTTTTTTCACACTGGTTTACACCAAACCTTGAATCAGACTCGTGCTAATCGCTTTATGGGGTACGCAAGTCTTTCCCGAACCGGCAAGAGGGTACACAGCAAATGATAGAACGTGCATGGCCCGAAGCTATTTAATTTCTATTGGTTTCGTCTACGTATGTTTTTCTGTTAGGCCTAAGGCGTCTGAACCGTTGAGTGCCAGACATGAAATGCTGTCCGGAGTACGCAATCCCTTTCCATGACATGAGGGTACGCAGTGTGAAAACGCCTACTGTAAAGTCATAAGGGACTTACGGTGCTATGGTAAACGTCTGGTTTGGACATTAGAGCGAGAGTGGGTAAGAAACCCCGGAGTTTGTCGCGGAGGGAACTAGAAGTTTCTCTATGCCTCGCTCCTAGTAACATGTTCCTTATATGGGAATGCTCCGGAAGTTCCACGCTGGATGAGATGACGTGGAGCCTATGGGATGGTGGGGTCGACGATCGCTCTCCCCTCTCTGCCTTGTTTACACGCCACTTGTGTAAAGGCATCAGCCTTCAAAAGGCAACCTCTTTGCTCCAGAAAAGTTTGCATATTCCCGTATGCTAAAGGATATTTGCACAACCGTGTTTGTGAGCGGGTAAAACCTATTTGCTAAGTGTGTTGGGTGTGATCCTACGTTACTTTTGTGCTGGTAAGATAAGATCTTGATATCACCTTACACTCATGTAACCAACCCTACATTTCATCTTCTAGGTCTGGTATTTCGTACTTTTCACGATGAAAAGCTTGGTTCGTTGTGCGTGCCTTTTCTTCTTGGTGGGAATTGCAATTGCCATCCCCAAACCTGAAAAAAACAGATCATTTGAAAAAGTAATTGGAAGTATTGAGTTCTTGTCCTTGTGTTTTGTATACTTACTTTGTATTCTCTAAACAGCATCTCAGTGATGAAAAACACTTTGCGAACGAAGACCACAATCCTGACTATGATCACGAAGCATTTCTGGGAGAAGAAGCTAAAACGTTTGACCAACTGACGCCCGAAGAAAGCAAAGAACGACTGAGGTAAATAGTCTTGGATTGGTTTTGGACTGACTCTGGGTTTTATTGGCTAAACTTTCTCTATTTTAGCAAAATCGTCGACAAGATTGACCGTAATGAAGATGGCAAAGTCAGCCAAGAAGAACTCAAGGCTTGGATTCAGTATACTCAACGAAAATATTTGCATGATGATGTAGACCGTCAATGGAAAACTCATAACCCTGACAACAAGGAAACTGTTGACTGGGAAACTTACAGAAAAATGGTATACGGCTTTATGGACGGTGAGTTGGTCAGGCAGATGACTTGAATTTGTTGAGAATTGAAATGATTTATTCCTAAAATAGATATGGACCCTTCAGAACTTGACAAAGATGAAGACAGCTTCTCATACAAGGATATGCTGAAACGAGACCAACGGCGATGGGGAATCAGTGACACGAATGGAGATAACGCACTTACCAAAGTAAGGGCTACTTTTGTATCTTCTTGATTTTGGTTTCATTTCGCATTAATACTGATTTATGTTATTATTTTACATTAGTAAAAAGATTTATATTATTAGTAGTAGATACATTATAAGTATTAGTAATATATTAGTATATAAGTGATAGTAACCTATTAATGTATAAGTGTTAGTAATATATTGGTATATAAGTATTAATAGATACAGCGGAATGTTCGTATTAATTTCTGTGAACGTCTTAGGAAGAGTTCATGAACTTTCTCCACCCTGAAGAAGCTCCTCATATGCGTGATATTGTCGTTGTTGAAACCATGGAAGATATTGACAAGGATAAGGACGACAAAATTTCCTTGCAAGAATACATTGGTAATTGGGAAGCTTTAAATCCTTTTTAAATCGCTGTAATAAGCCTGATTTAACGCTATTTGTGAATCATAGGTGACATGTACCGAAGGACAAGCGAAGATGAAGAACCCGACTGGGTGAAGAACGAACGCGAACAGTTTACTAATTACCGTGATAAGAACAAGGATGGCTTTATGGATGTTTCTGAAGTAAGTTTCTCCGTGAAACTGCACTTATTTAGTTGTTATGTGATATGGGTATGTGTTAATGTAACGTTGCTTTTTTTGTTTGTGTGAAGGTTAAGGAGTGGATCATTCCCGCTGATTTTGACCACGCCGAAGCAGAGGCTAAACATTTAATTTTCGAATCAGACTCAGACCGTGATGGCGAATTGACCAAAGAAGAGATTTTGGACAAATATGATTTGTTTGTGGGCTCACAAGCGACAGACTTCGGCGAAGCTTTGGCTCGCCATGATGAATTTTAAAAAGAGAAAGTGTTACTTATGCAGAAAGCCTCCTGTCCTCGCTTGCGAGCCGGTTTTCGCACACGTCCTGAGAGGGACAAGTCAGTGCCAAACGTCATTTTTCTACTATGGCTGGGATATAGAGGGAAGTAGAACAAGATTATGTGATGAGACAATCCCACTGCCAGTAGAATTTTCTCCGTTTCTGTTGTTTTCTATCGGTGCTAGTGTATGCTAGCATTAATGCATGTTCGTACTCATTTCTAGAATAAGACTTGTAGTGGTAGCTACTATTATATGCTTTTTAAATCGAAACTTGTACCATAAACTGTTGCAGTTGATATCACACTAAAAATCTTACATTTTCAGAAAATAAGACTTTCTCTTTTGCGTTGTACTACCAAATCAGTGCCAGCCAGTCGTATTTGAGATTCAAGGGTTAATTCACGACTCAGAAACCTGTATAAGGATTTTAGGTGCCACGAACTCTATTGACAGATGGTTACCTCGTACGCTATAGCTAAATTGCTGAAAATTTAGCTTCAAGAACTGTTCTTATCGTCGGCTATGTTTCTGAAGCTGGGATATCGCAAATGACTAGCTTCACTTCAAGGAAGATTATCTACTGTCGCCTATGAGAATCTGCTATACAAAGAATTTAAATAGAAGAAAAGTTAAGTTTTAGATTATTTTAAAAACATTGTGCATATTCTCCAGTGGTCGTCTTGACGTCAATGTTTTTTATTGTTCCGATCGAATCTACGATCATTGAGAACCTTTGTCAAGTTTTCTTTTTTCGATCAGACCCAATCCAGAAGAAAACAAAGAAAAATAAATTCGGATTTAAGAAGATCCTAGCCCCATCCAATAAAAATTATTATCTTCGGTTGGCCGATTGTCTCATTCAATATCTATGGGTCCTCTATTACGTTACAGTACTCTAATTTTTTTAAAAAAGGAAAAACGGTCATAAGCTGACGACATTTGCCACTGACAAAAAACGAAATTCCCTATTCGAAAGCCTGGTAGCCGAAGGGCACTCGTGTGTTTTGCCTGTGAAAGAATTACGAGCGTGACATTTACATCAATGATGCTCGTACGACATGCGAAATCATTAAAGCCATTTGAGGACCGTACTGTGACATCTTGTAGAACCTGACAGAACCGGAACAATGGAAAGTACTCAAGTTTTGATTCAGGGTTGTGGTGTAACTTTTTCCATACCCACCAACATCAAATAAAACTTCTCTTGTATCGGAAAAGCATATTTGCAACGAGCGCTCCCGAAATTTCGCGGGCAAAGAGCAGGCCGTTTTGTTATTACAATCTTTACTTATGTTCTAAGGATGATGTTTCAATACGAGCGCGAGCAGCTATTTTTTTTAAATTTCCAGCGAATTAATGAGCCGCTCTCGAAAATATGTGACAAGGGCATGAGCGAGCATTCCGGAAAAAACAAAAAAACGAGCGATCCGCAAGTAGCACAAGTACGTCGAAGGGACGTTCCTTTCTGACGCAGTGACGTTACCCCTTGACGTCTCGGTAACGTTGGGGTGACATGCAATTGTCAATCGCAGGCGACGTCGACGCTTGACGTCCTTTTAACGTCGAAAACCAACGTCTATAAGACGTGTATTTGTGTTATTTTACACGTTAATATTACGTTTAGCTTTCTTGTTATTTATTTTGAATCCATATATGCGTAATAAATTTCTCTGTTCGACATACTGTTTGTGTTTATTCCCAACTTTTATTAGAACATACAATCAGAACAAGTGTTTAATTAAAAAAATATAACAAAACGAAACGTACTAAAGAGTTAAAGATTAAACACTGAAAAACTATTGGTAATTAATGAAACTTGGAATAATGTTCAAGTTCGTTGCGGAGTACTCTACGAAAATACAGCTTGATGACCACTGTTTTACTTGAGTGGATTGGATGAAGACTGGATAACAGACTGGATTGGGATGAAGAAGTTCCCGCCAACCTATGCACTGAATGGAAAAGCATCGAAAAAAGCTTAAACTCCATTAACGCCCTGTCGCTGCCTCGTGCCTATCTCAAGAGTAGAATTCAATCTCCCGAACTTCATGTTTTTTGCGACGCCAGCCCACGAGCTTATGGAGCTGTTGCGTACTTGGTTACTGGCAACGAGTCTTCTTATGTGCTGAGTAAGGCAAAAGTCGCGCCACTCAAAGACTGCACTTTACCCCACCTTGAACTCCTGAGTATTACATTAGGAAGCCATTTGGCTCAATACCTCAAGAAAACCCTTCCATTATTGTCTAACGCCCAATTCCATCCGTGGTCGGATTCGCAGATAGCCCTCCATTGGATCCAAGGGACCAAACCGCCCAGACGAGCCCTTGAGACCGGAGCGACAGAGATAATTGCCATCGTCAAAGCTTTGTCCGCTTCCATCCACTATTGCGCATCCCAAGACAATCCAGCCGACCTGCTAACACGAGGTATTAAGCTGAAACAGCTTCAGGAGTCTCAGCTTTGGTCCAAAGGTCCCCTACACCTATTCCGCAGTCTGGAAAGCAGTCCCACTGTTAATCTAGTCGTGTCACCTACTGAAATTCTTTCCCATTCCCCACCGAAAAACCTCCAGAATCCAATTCTCCAACGATACAATAATTGGAATCGCCTCCTCCGAGTCTTCGCTTGGATTTCTCGATTTATTCAAAATGCCCGAAACAACGAAAGGAAAACAGGCCTGTTAACAGTACCTGAATTACAGCTCAGCCAAACCCATATTTTGCGCTTGGAACAAGCGCATTGCTATCCAGACGTCCTAAAAGTTCTTACGTCTTCGAAACCCAATGGCAAGTTACCTTCTATCATCAGGCAACTTGGTCTATTCTTAGACGACAAGGGTCTCATACGCTGTCGAGGACGCATTCAAAACACCCTACTACCGAGCGACACCAAGCAGCCCATCCTCCTTTCCAAAGTTGGACATGTCTCTCGGCTTCTTGTTCAAGACCTCCATATTCGCACTCTACACTCCGGCCCTAATGCCCTATTAGTCCAACTAAGACAGTCTTATTGGATTCCCGCAGCACTGCCTTTCCTTAAGAAAATTATTCACGACTTTCACCATTGTAAGCGTTTACAAGGCAAGCCCTACTCTGTTGTCATAGCTCCTCCCCTCCCGAATTTCCGCGTGTCTGACGGTGAGCCCTTTGACGCTACCGGAGTCGATTTTGCTGGTCCCGTGCTAGTCCGAAACCGTCACACTGACGAGGAGATCAAAGCATACGTATGCCTCTTCACTTGCGTGCGAACTCGGGCCGTTCATCTGGAAGTGGTAGAAAGCCTGGACATTGACACTTTCCTCCACACGCTCCAACGTTTTGTCAGTCGTAGAGGATGTCCAAAGATTATCGTTTCAGATAATGCCTCCACTTTCGAAGCAGCAGCTAAGTTTCTGGGAAAATTTCAGAAAACCCCAAAAATCGAGTCCTTTCTGACCAGCCGTAAGATTACTTGGAAGCACATACCAAAAAGAGCACCATGGTATGGAGGCTTCTGGGAGCGATTGGTTGGTTTGACCAAAGCTCTACTCAAGAGAAGCATAGGAAGATCGAATGTAACCCTGCAGGAATTAATTACCCTCACAGGGACAGTTGAGGCATTGTTAAATAACCGTCCCCTCACTATTCCTTCTGTAAGCCTCGAATACGATTTACCGTTAACCCCTGCCCACCTGCTGTATGGAAGACTCCTTCCAGTGTTGGAATGTTTGCAAGACGACAATCTCCAAGATCCTACGTTTAGTGAAGCCATGAGGCTGCCACGAGCCGCCTCACGAATTCGAGAACTTCTCCGACATTTCTGGAAAAAATGGAAAGAGGAATACCTGACAGCGCTACGCCAATGTCACGGAAATCTTCAAACGCGTGGCCCACAAGAGGTCCAAGTCGGAGACATCGTACATATCCACCATGAAGGGAAACGGCTGTTCTGGAAGCTAGGTCGAGTAATCAAACTACTTCCTGGGAGGGATGGACTAACCCGAGTTGTGGAATTGCGTACGGTAAACGGCATCACCAACAGACCGATTACGAAGCTATACCCGCTAGAAGTTGGATCGCCTGAAGAGCAAAAGGATTTGGAAACCCCGAAGGATTTCCCTCCCCTTCGGAAATCAGCTCAAGAAGCCCGCCAACGTATCCGCGATTTAATGTCTAATGAGTGATTGAGTAATTTTCAATACTCCTCCTTTTCCATCCTTTTCTTGGCCACAACTTTTTAACACGGGATGCTCTCTCTGTATACCTCTGTGGTACACATCTATCGTAGATATAAACATATATGCTTTATTTCCTCCCAACAGATGGCGCTACTTGACGATCATACAGCCATCGATAAGCGCAATTAAAATGTCATCACGCTAGGTTTTGGAAACGTGGAATCGGAGAGACAGTTCAAAGTGAAAAACCTCTTCGCAGATTATATAAAGCGTACAAAAATACTTGACATTGTCTAAAAAAATAATAGTAATAGTAATTATAAAGAGTAGTAATAAAAAGCACACCTTATTGCCCAACCATAATATGTATGTAAAATGCATGCGAAAATGAAAGAGAAATGTCGGGGAAATAGTAGGGGTGAAGGGATTCGTAGACACAATACACGTCCATCCCGAACAAGAATATGAAGTCCAAAGATAAACCCAAGGAACCTAAAGAAACCCCAATTAGAAGCGGCAGTAAGACTGTCGACGGACACCCGTGCATTGTCGACGGATGACCAGAGCTGCTACGCGCCCTTTTTTTTGCGAGCGCGCTCGCGCTCTTTGCTTTTTGTCGCGAGCGCGCTCGCACATTCGCTCATATTTCTAAAAAAGAGCGCGATCGCGCTCCCGCGCTCTTTTTCATTGTTGCCATATATTCAGCGGATGAGAAAACTCTTCGAAAACATATATGAATATTAAACTATGACACAAAATAATGCATATAATATAAAGTACAGTATAAAATTAAGTTTAAAATTATAATAGAAATATAAATTATACTGCCAAACATACATATATGTACCTTTATATAACAAGGGTACGAGTCGATTGCCAACACCAAAACCCGCTTTTCACTAGCGTTTACGAAGTCTGACGCCTGTCAACACCAGCGCCATAGCGATGATTGCCAACTCCAATAGCCATCAATGTACTACGCCATGAAAGCTCACCTTTCAGAGTTTTTAAATTTAACGTAAGTGTTTTTAAATTTAACTTAGAGTTTTTAAATTTAACGTAATCATATTTTTTAAAAATCTTGATCATGTGCACTGGATATTAATAAGTACAACTTTACCGCCAACATTGATTCAAAATTGACAGAACCATTATTGAGAAACCATCCCCCGAATTCCCCATGTTATTCGCCCATAAGAAGGGTGTGTATACCCGGGCCTTAATAGTTAGGTTAGGTTAAATTGGGTTAGGTTTAGTTAGGTTAATTTCAGTTATGTTGGGTTATTAGTAAATATGTTAAAGTTTAAGTGCAACCCCTTTTGTTTACTTTTTCAGGTTCAGTCCGTAACTATACCTCGCAAACATCTTAAGGTGGATTTTCATTGCGTAGCTATGTGTGTTGGCAATCGTCGTGTTGGCAATCATCGTTGTGGCGCTGGTGTTGGCGTCAGACTTGGTAAAAGCTAGTGAAAGGCGAGTTTTGGTGTTGGCAATCATCTCCTACCCCAAACGGCGAAGCGACGTTTGAGTCTTTTGTTAAATGTTTTTACAGTTCCCCACTAGATGGCGATACAGTACGAGTGCCTGCGCTCAGTGCAAAAAATGGAAAAAGAGCGCGCTCGCACATTCACTCTTGACAAAAAGAGCGCGCTCTTTTTCGAGCGCGCTCGTACAACACATTCTCAGCAGAGCCACCCGTGCATATGCATTGGATTTGCTTGCAACGCCACCCGTACGATTCCATTAGATTTTGAAAGCCTCCAACGCCTTCATATCAACTTGGTCTCAGAGCCACCTGGCATCACAGACCCAAGTCAAGTCACTCGATTGCTCGAGACGGCGAAATCACGTGACCAAGATGGAGAGTATATTTTATTGAATTAAATTTTAAATACATTTTTTAAATCAAAACGGCGTGTTTATTTATTATGACGCAGACATTTTCAGGTAGAATATTTCCTTCCAGATAAAGGAAAGATACTTTTCGAAACATCAAAGGTGGCTAAGTTTTCAATACAATTATAATTATTTTATTAATAAAATATTTATTTACAAATCGAACCAGATTCTTCTTGCATTCATCATTTCCACGAACCCACAACCAACAGTTATGGTCCCAAATTGGTAAAGGGAGAGAAGCTATCCCAACAGTTTCTTTGAAATATTGTTTCCAATAGTATTTGTATTGCGCTGCATTTACAAAGA